>VYZP01050313.1:362-16436 GCA_013400635.1 Hypocryptadius cinnamomeus
CACACATTTTGAAATTTTTAATATCCATGGGCTGAGTAGAATATATTCTTGTTTGCTAAAGGCATGGCAGATTTCTGGTGTGCACCACATCACTATACTCTCCTCATGGCTCATGCAGGATTTCAGTGGGCTGTGGGCTGGAATGGGATCAAGTCTGCCTGGATGTTCTGAAGCCAAGATGGAACAAAGAAAGTTAAAGCAAGGTTAAGGTAAGGTAAAAGCAAGGAAAGGCAAGGCAAGGCAAAGCAAGGCAAGGCAAGGCAAAGCAAGGCAAGGCAGGCAAGGCAAGGCAAGGCAAGGCAAGGCAAGGCAAGGTAAGGTAAGGTAAGGTAAGGTAAGGTAAGGTAAGGTAAGGTAAGGTAAGGTAAGAAACAGCAACAAAGTGTTATGAAGAGACACATGGAGAAGAAATGCTATTAATGACAAAGCAAGAGCAAAATACTTAGGGAAAGTGCAGGATGACACTTTTGATAGATGGAAAAGAGCTGATCCTGTGCAGAGGGATAAATGAGGAGGACAGACAGCTGAATTGAGATACAGTGAAGTAAACTGTATCTCAGGTTGACTCAGGTTGGTACAGAGAAGGGATGACGAGTGTTGTGAAGTATTTGCTGTATGGAAGTGAGAGACTGAAGGTGTCCCACTGCCTTTCCTTTCATTACATGACAGCATTTGCTGGTTGCAGAGGAGCAGCCTCACAGGGAGTGCAAGTATTAGTTCTCTCCCCAGAGCTGGCCAGCCCCAGGCAGGGTTACAGGCTTTTCACACAGCACAACTTTACTCATTGCATTGGTCAGAGGTCTCAGCAGTCAGATTTGTGGTGGTGGCAATACACCCAGAGGTCAGTCAGCCTTGTCACACAGGCAGTGCTTCTGATGATTGAGCTGCTGGCTTTGGGCCTTGCAAAGAACGTAAAAGTTGCAAACCATCACACTGATCACTTGAATAGTAACTCTCTCTCTTTGAGGCAATAACCTCTGTTTCTGCAGTAGGGACATGTCTCTGACACCATCTATGGCTGAAAACATTTAGAATACACATATTTCAGGGATGAATTCCCTCCCTGGGGCCCACTGATTAAGTGACAAATGCTGCAGTATATAAAGTATTTTTCTGCTGCAATTTGGTGCAAGACTCTGCAAAACAATAGACTTCAATTGCACATGATTCCTTGGGGTTGCTGGCAAATTAGCCAGTTCTGGACTTGCATTTTTCTCCAGTTTTTCAACATTGGCAAGTGCAATCACACACACAAATGCTTGAGACCCCTCCCAAACTGTTATTTGGATGCAGATAATGGTAGTTTATGCTAGTGGGAAATGTGCTGGTATAGTCATGCACCTTTAGTTTGCATGTGAGTCCATTCAGACCCAGATCCAGACTCAGTGTAGGACAAACTTTATTTAACTCTCAAAATTTCTTCCTGTGTCAGCAAGGTTCACATGAAAAAATGTTAATGGGAGCTTTATACAGGAGCTTTGCTGGGCAAAGAACTTCACCTAGTGATATTATGGTAGCTTCTTGGTTATATATTAAAATGAGGACAGAAGATGTTGTATTTTAAAATGTGAATATTAATATACTTTGAAATATATTGTAAAGTATTTTTTATAGCTAGATGGAGTGATTATAGCACTTTAAAAATCAATCACTGTTCCCCTTTTAAAAGGTTCTTTGCATTTACCAAACTGATGAATAGCCTAATTAAATTCAAAGGAGTTAAAAAAAACGAGTTCATAAACTGAAGCATGCTGAAGTGCTATTTTGGGGAACACAAAATATGACTATGTCAAAAGCCTGTTTGGTGAAGCAGCATGTGATGAAAACTGTCTTACTCAATTGCTCCCTTCCTGTCTCTGATAAAGCTTTTGAATGAAGAATGGCAGTGCTGTTCTTTGAGGATCAGAGTTCCAGTTTCAGCCTCACCTTTTTCACTTCCAGTAGTGATGTGAAAGAGGAAAATATAAATGCAGTATTGTAAATTACTGCTCTCCATTTTTATTCTTTGTGGAATTATGGATGCATAGTCATTTTATTTCTTATTTTAGTGTCCAGGCACAGCAGAATTCTGTTGCATGAGGCACTGTGCAAACATGAAGTGGTACAAGTTACTTTAGTGTAAAACAGCCATGAAAGTTAGAAAAAATTACTCTCCTCTCTTGAATTGGGTGATTTAAAGGATAGGACTTCATTGCTAAAACTAAAATATTTTAAACTTTGTATGTTTAATTATCTAACTAATGAATAGCTAATTATATTTTATTTATACTTGCTTATTTTTTATCAATTTATGGTTTATATTGAATTTATGTCTTCCTTCTTCCTAAAACTTCAGCAGAGTGAAACAACAGAAGACTGCTACAGACACTTACATTTGCTTGTTCTGCATTTCTACTGAAGTCTTTTTAGTTTCTTGGGCTTGTTTGGTTTTCAAATACAACAGCAGGAGTCAAAATTTCCTTTAAAATGGTCAGCAGATCTTTTATATGAGAATTTAGCTAATCTGGCACTTGGATACTAAAGAAACAAACTCTCTTTTCTGCACATGGATTGGTTGTTTCACCACCTAACAGGCAACACTTGTAGGAACCTCCTGTCTTCAAAATTTTGAACAGCTATCACAATTTAAACTAGGTGAAAGAAAGAAATGGGAGAAAAACTATTAAGGATATTATTTTTTATCCCAAATTTGAAAAGACTGGCTGCAAAAGTAAGAGAAATGGGTAGAGAAAATGTTAGAGAAGAAAATATGTGATTAGAAAAATGTACCATCCAGGAAATAGATATAAGGTCCAGAAACAAACTCGATGGGTAGGTGAGAGATGTTGAACTAGGGCTGACACTCAGCACAAAGAAACAGCAGTGCAGCAAGGGAGGGAAGTCAAAGGACTGAAAAAAATGAGAACTGCAGACAAAGTGCCAAGTCTTAGCAACATAGAGAGGGAAAGAGAGAAAAGAGCTTATCAGACCAGTCCAGTGAGAGAGGAAAGGAACATGTAGTAGGCATGGAAGAGTGACATACAGCTCCATGTTGGCCTTAAGTGTGGAGTGCCACAGTTCAAAACAACAGTCAGGTGTCAGCTAATGGCAGGAAAGGGACAAAGCACTTTGCTGCTGTGATAGATCTGTGGTTTTTAAACACTGGGCTCAGTGAGATGTCAGTGGGCTTTTCTTCAAATTGTCAGATTTTGAGGCATGTTCAGGATTACCCTTTGACTTGGAGGAGAGAGAACAAGAGCTTACTCTGATTTTCTATTTGTAACTCAATGACTTAGCAGAATAAATAGAACTTCAAGTGAAAAGAAAACTACCAGCATCTTCTTTTCTTGTTTGGATTTCTTTTTGCTAGCACATACTGGAGTTTGACATTACTTTCTCTTTGCTCCCAGATGCATTAGCACACACTATTCTACAAGAATAGTGTTACTGTCAGGTTTGGACTGACTTCTGCCACTGACTGACTTAGAAAGTGAGGCTTTCTGGAGGAGATAAGCTTATAAGTAGCTCCATAAAATTTCTACTTTTCTCATTTTTTATATTGTGTGGAGGTTATCAGGCTGCCAAAGTTCAGTCACTCTCAAGTGCAGTTCATGGCTCAGGAACATACAGGTGACAGATGAATTTATTGCAGAGTGGCACAGTCTGATTTCAGCATGTGAATGGTCCCTCTGATGAAAGCATATGGAATTTGGACTTTCCAAGAACCATCTCACAATGAAACCTGTGATAAACTTAATGGTGTTTGCTAACTTCTTGATTTTGTAGAATTCATTTGTCTTGAGAAAAAAATCAATCTCCTGAAGATTTTATTTAGACATTGAAGCTGTTAGTCAAATCCTCAATTTTTTCTTCTTTTTTCCTCTTCTTTTCTTCACTATTTACACTTGCACTTCAGTAGACTAGTGCTAGTATCTAGGGCTATCTAGGGCTAGTCCAAGCAATACCTGCTACCAGTAGCTCCTGGCAAATGGCTGATGTGTCTCCATTGATCAGTGAGTACAGCTGCACATTTTGTCAGCTGAACTTTGGAAATTTGGAAAGTCTTTTTTCACGTATGCTACGCTATATTTTCAAAGCTGTGTGAGGGTAAGCACGTTAACAGAATGATTATCAGTCTCTGCTGCTGCTTTGTGTTGATCCCACAGGGTGTCCTGGTAATATCTATGAGCAAACAAAGCAGACATTATTGTTAAGATCTGAATAGTGAAAGATGCCACTGCCCAAATTTAGGTGCAAACGAGACCATATGCTGAAATCAATAGTACAGATCTTATTTACAATAAATGTGAGGTAGAGAGATAGAGGGAAATAGAAAATAGAAGGGAGGGAGGGGGGTGAGAGGAAGGAGGAGAAGGAGGAGGAGGAGAAGGAGAAGGAGAAAGAAGGAGAAGGAGGAAAAAAATTGCACCCAGTGGCATCCCATTGGTTCTTCTTCACCCTGGGCTTCTTGGTGCTGGGCCACCCGATGTCATTCAAAATTTTTCAGTATTTATATGATTTTGCATACAGAGGAAATAATGCTCATTGGGTACATAGTTCTTTTATTCTACATTTGTTAAATGATTCCCTCACTTCTAATGCTAATTCTCTCATTCTAATGCTAATTAGTCCACACACTCAGTCTTTCTCTTCTTTTGGGTCGTTTCTTGGGTTGATGGGCTGTGAGTCACTGGTCACAATCTCCCCCAGAATTACCTTTTATCCATAAGAACTGATTTTAGCACAGTTATTGAGTTGGCTTTCCTTGTGGCCCATAAATTCTGAATTCTTTGTGTCCGTTATCAGTGATAGATTCTTCTCCCCAAGCTTTGTGAACCTCCCCCTAAGTTTGGGTCAATACCTGGACAATAGTACCATACCATGTTGTTTCTTATCTCAAGTTCTTGCTGTGTCTTAACTTACAGTCTGAGTTCCAGATATCCACAGAAGCATATTCTGGGGGGCTTTGGTGATCACTGGTGGCTGCAGATGTCATCTATCTGTCCCATAACTTGGGGTGATCTTTATTTGGCCAGTGATATGTGTATGAGCTGTTGCTTCTTTACATACTTTGCCACGGTGGAATTTTTTATCCAGATGTGTTAACCAGGATGAGCTAACCAGATCTTGCCTCCACCAGGCCTGGAGCTAAGCCATCCTGTTGCTCCATTCTCTGCTTATCTCATGGCAAACTCCTTCCGTGGCCTTAACAGTGTTTGAGACAGGCAACTGTGCTGTTTAAGTCCTTACAATTAATGCTTTTCCATGTTTAACTTTAAAAGGTATGTGCTGATTGACAAAACTGCTCTGTTCCTATATTTTTCTTTTGGCTTACTTTACTTGTAAAGCCTATTCTCTGTCTGTGTCCATAAGGTTTAAGTAATCTCTAACTAGTTTCAGATGTCTGAAGATCCCCCACAAGGTGCCCAGTTTCATCAGAGCACTTTCATTATTCAGCTCTTGTGTGGAAAGAGCCTCAATCCCTCTTGACTCTCCCAAACTCCACACTTCTGGGAGAAACAGCAGTGAATGCAAACCATCTAGCAATGGTAAGTTTCATTGGATACTTGTCTGGATATTTGGACTTCTGGCATGTTCGGTACTACTTTCTCTTGTGTGAATGTATTTTTTTTTTTTCCTAAATTTAGGTTGTGTTTAAAGATCATTATGGCTGCCAACCAACCATCTCAATGTGGGCGGGAGAGTTTATGTGCTAATGGTATGTGCTGCTATTTACATCAGACCATGATCTGTGCCAGGGAACAAGCAGGACAGGTGCTGGCCTCGCAGGCAGGGAGCTGGGGGCAAAAGGTGGCAGTGAGGCAGGACTCTGACCCACCTGGCGGAGACTCACAGCACTCATAGAGGAGCAGAGCCCAGGAATAGTCACCCAGGTCAGACAAGAGTTCAGACGGCCAGGACAGTTCACTGCAACAAGGCAGGGTCAAAGTCAATCTACGAAGATAAGTCAGCACAGCAAGGCCACGCCTTATGTGTACCAGAGTAAGCACTGCCTTTCCCGTTGTGTTGTTCAGTCAGGAGCAGGGGGCTAAGAATAAGGTTCAGTCAGTTCTGGGCTTAAAAGCAGATACCAAGTTAGGGGATGGGTAGCAACACTCTCTATGGCCCACCTCCTTCCCAGCTGTCTGCTCCCAGATGACAGAGCTGGGCAACACCACAACTGGCTTGAGCATGTAGAGCCAAAATCAAGGGAGGTGAGAAGACCAAGTGGAAGAGGTTTCAGGGTCTATTTGTGCATGCAGGGACATGAAGCAGATAATGATTCACAGAAGTTCCCAATTCTGCTTCCCGATCATCATGCCAAGCTACTGAGTAACTTATGGTTCCTACCCTGCCCTTTCTTCTACAGAAAGCAACCCTGTGGGCAGGGAATGAAGGAAACACAGACAGAGATCTTATCTTAATATAAAGGCCAGACACAGACACGGCTGGATAGGAATCTGCCACCTGAAGCTGGAGGGAAATCTGCCTTTTATTGTTTAGGCATAGATATCCAGGGGTAAAGTTGTATCAGCACCACTGATTTTGGTGCTCAGTCTGACAAAATCAGATTATGGTATTTCAAAGTTGTTACAGTTTTGCAGTCCATGACATGCAGGTATTGGGGCCAGCTTCATAAAAGTTAATGTGAGAGACTATTGAAACAAGTCTGGAGTGCTAGCCAGAGAGTACTTTTCATAACAGTGCTTGCTTCGGGTTCTCAATCTGTTTCTATAGTGAAGCCCCAACTCTCATTTTGTGGGATTCAGAGAACCCTGTAGATCCGTCTATCCAGTGCATTGTACAGGTAACAACTTCAGCCACTGCAATGATAAAATTCAGTTGCCTTACTACCAAACTAAGCATGTTTGGTAATTTTCTAGATGTTTCAATTTGTATAGATCCTTCTGGGAGAGAAAACACACTCTGCCAACAAACTTGAAGGTTCTTCTTTACAGTGTAGGAACATTAATAAACTCTTCACAAATATAATTTTAATAGAAGAAAGACAAAGATCTTGTCCCTAGGGTCATTCTTACATGAAATCTCGTAAAAAAACTACAAATTCACTTTACAAAAAATCTCGTAAAAAAACTTTGGTTAATCTTTGGTAACATTTTAAGTAACTGGAAACAGTCTTCTAAAGGAATGTGTCAGGAAAATTGAACTGTAGGAGGGACTGTCAGCTATGCCTACAATTTCGTATATACATCTCCTGCTGGTGATAACCCTATATAAAAATCTTAAAATTGTTAGTATGAGCACTGCACTTTCCTAATAATTTTCCTTATTTGAGTCTGATAATTGTCCATTAGATCACTGTTACTGCAGTTAAGCATACCTGCATTTCTTGGCAAGGTTTGCTTTCTTTGGAGTTAAGTTTTATCTCAAGTAACAGTTCTTTTTAGTATTGCCTTTAAAGTCTGGAATCAGCCTACTCTTTGTTTCTTTTGTCTGGGTACATGCAGATAATATTTATGTCTTGAACTAAATCCAGGAGGAAGTGTGATTGAGACCTTTTACCACTACCTGAGTGACCCTTCTGCATGTCTAGATTTTGAATGTCAGAATTTAGGCAAAATTAATTCCATCCCTGCTAGAGTTATTCACTCTTACCCTCCTCACTATCAGATGAAGGGAAAAAAACATGAGCAATTCCAAAAATATTCACCTTCATTTGCAGGTGTCATCTGACACTTTAATGTCATTCTCCAAGAATAATGAGGATATTATGCTGAATCTGAATTCATAGTAGGCAAATTCAAACCTGTGCAAACAAATAAACAAAAGGTTAGTAGTCCATTCACATCTGCCAACTCCATGGACTAGGCTGAAGTTTTCTAATTTTTCTCACTTTGTATAAAACTGATTCAAAACAAAAGCTCTTATTGGTTTGAGAGAATATCAGGTCTCCCATCCTTAACATGTAACATATGGATTCTTAAGAAGCTGTTGGCTTTTGTCACTGCTGGAGAAACCCTTCATTTGCATTTTTCAGTAAGAGTCTGATAAATAACAGAAAGTCCTTCTTTCCTGTCAGCTCTCCCAACTGCTCCAAGCCAGATGGAGTGTTCTCTTTCTGCTTCTCCCACCTTTGGTTTTGGAAATGCAGAACTATTTATTGTTCAGCCGGAAGCCACAGCTTGTCTTTCTCTTCTCATCCTATTTTGTATCTCCTGCTGCTGTCAATAGTTCCAGACTGTGTCTCTTCTTCAAAGCTCCTCCAAGCTGATGGAGGATGATTCTGACCCAAGTTTTCTCAGTTGCTCAGTTGTCCCCAGGGATCCTGGCATTGCCACTGTCCACAGCAATCCTGGCAGCACCAATTCATCTGTTCTAAAACAGACATCTAGGACAGGTACAAGTGTCAAGGACTTCATCCAACCATAACCCTTGGGAGAGCTGGAAATGGCAGCAGAAGCACGGACAGCTGTGTGCCTGTAACCTCAAGGAAGACAGCATTGCTCTGGTCGTTCCTGCTTCATGTAAAGAGGGTTTTCACCTAAATTACACAGGCTTGAGCCAATTTATTTCCATGCTGATATTTAAATAAAGTTAAAATTCTGCAGAATTTGATAACACTTGTTTGGAAGAATTGAGGTTAGAGAGGAGCTGTTTCGTCAAGTCTTACATATTTAGTAGCTGACATCTTCTACTATATTTAGCTTGTGTACTGAAGAGCAGATAGCTGATTATGCAACAAATTGAACTTTTTCCGGCCTCTTTGCAATGAGCAGGGCATTTAGCAACCTGATTACAACTGTAAACAGTTAATAATTATTGTAATAAGGACTGTTAGCATTAATTTAGCATTAAACTTCTGGTATTTTCAAAGCATTTTACAAAATACTGGAGACTTGTAACATTCCTGTGAGTTAATTAAGACCTGACATTCTTCTTGCTTTGGGAGGGATCTCAGGATTAAAGGTCCCATCTGGAATGAAATGGAGATGGTATCGACTCAGGTTTCAGTTTTAACATTAATAATACTGATAACATTTAATTGAGTGTTTAAGCTCATGTAACTTATGTGCCTTAATACAGAAACTGCAAAATTATACTAAGCTACTGCTGGCCCAACTTTTCCAGAAGTTTCTCTTGCTGGTTATAACGAAGGCACAATTAAGACCTCTGTTAATGAACTCATAAATCATGCTTCTGTAAAATTTGTTAAATGTGTGAGGAAAAAGAGGAAGTCTGAAATAAAATTCACACAGCAGAAAGTCATTCAGGTTTTTTTTTAATCCCCAGCTAATGGTGAATCAACTATGTAAGTATCAGACATAAGGAATTTTTTTTAAGAACAGTATTTTTGTCAGTGTTTAATTTCATGTGGTTGGCACTTTCCAAAGATTACTGAGGAAATGGGTGGCATCAAGACTTTGAGATATGAAGAAATTTCCCCAAATATCCAGGCCTTTCATCTCTCAGTACTCTCCTCTAAAAATTAAATCCTCATCCTTCAATGAAAGAATGAAACAGATTTCTGAAGCATCATTACTGTGCTTTATAACTCCACAAGTAAATCAGAAAAGATGCTTCACAAGAAACAAACATCTTAAACACTTTGGTTTCTCACAAAGTGCTAATTATCAGTATTATGCTGTATTATTATTTTTTGTGATCAATTTTCTAATTGTTTAATAAAATACCATGGTAAAATAATGACTTTGACAGGTTAACTGTGCAGTAAATTGGCTGTTATTAGTCAGCAACATTTCATAGTATTATGTTTGTGCATATAGATGTAGGTAAATTTTCAAAGTAATATACCACATTGTCAATAAGGAAACCTGCAGTTCTTCCTAATTTCATCCAAAAAATTTCATGTTTGAAATTTTTAAAAAAGCCAAACAAAAAAAACCCCAAAACAACAACAACAACAACAAATGAGAAAAACCAACCAACCAAACAAACAAACAAAAAAAAAAACCCCAAAAACCCCAAAACTAACCAACCAAACAAAAAACCCCAACCAAAACAAAACAAAACCTCTGTAATTGATTTTATTGACTTACTGTTGCTTGATTCATTCTTGCTTATGCAAGGTGAGGGCCCAGCCATGGTAAGCCTTCCAATGTTCACCCATTCAGAGACCACAAAAGTCTTGTTGATTAAGTAATGTACATTTCATTGTCTGCTAAAGTGTCATCCCTGGGGAGATGGATGAATTCATATTCTGTATTTCCTAGGGAACCTCACATTACCTGTGCATTGCCACACATTGGAGACAACAAGGCAGATTGGCTTTATCTGAAACAAGCTGTATCTCCCAAGATAGCAGCATTTTGTGTTTAAATTAATATATGTTTATGTGTTTATTTTGACATTCTGTTTAACCACGGCAAAAAGTAACCACAGATTCAGTAGAACTTCAATTGTTCTCCTTTAAATATTGACATTCCATGATTTAGTGCAAGCCACTCTTCCAAAGGAAAATGTATCAGACCTAGAGAGGCAAATAGAATTACCCATTTTTCATGGTACCATCCTACCTTAACCATTTAATATCACCTATCAGGCTGTAAGGACGCAAAAGCATGACCCTCCAAATTAATGATAAAACACTACAAAACTCCTGCCCCTTCAGCTTTCCAGTCTCATTCAGCCTCAAAGGAAAAGGAGTTTTTTTGCTCTTTTCTTTTTCCATCCATAGATATTTCTAGAGTTTTGTGGGTTTGGTGGGGGTATTTTTTCCCTGATATCAACTCTTGGGATTTAGAGAGCAATGAAGTAGTTTGCTGATAACTTTCCTCGACTTTGACATCTGTGATTTTTCTGACTAGATACAATGACTCCTCCTGAGTGCTTTGTGACATTAATTGGGGAGCTGACACAAGCATCAGCTCAGACTAGAAGCAAATGTGGAAGTGTCAGTGCCCGAGCTCAGCCACAGCCCTGGAGCAGCTGCATGGCTGAGCTGACAAACATGCCCAGCTCAAGACAAGTGTGATGCTGTAGCATTCAAAGTAGCTCACTGTGGGGAAGGATGGCAGCAAGTGGCTTCCTGCACATTGCCAAGGCCTGGGAATGTGTGCTCCAGTGTCTCTTGCTTCTCAGCTGACATGTACTAACATTGTACCCTGCAGCAGTCTGGTCATGTACCTGAGCCTCGTGCAGGAGGCAGTGAAGAAAGCGCCAGCTTAGAAAAGCTCAGCTACAGGTTGCTGGCAAAGGAAGAGAGAATATTTGTCATAGTCACAATGTGATTGAAGTATTGTTAGAAGTGTTTGTCATACCACATGTGGCTTCTGATGCATACCTTCCCAATTGTGCTCAAAGGTTTAAAAGTTTTGATTAAAGGCTTTTATTTAAATTACTGGGCATTGGGAGAGCTCAAAATTTTTCAGATGACAACTCTATTACTTATGACAGAGTGCTTAGTTATTTGTCAGTGAAAACATTAAATTTATATGACACCAGTGTATAAATTAGCTAGAAAACCATGGATCCACTTGTGAAGTCACTATCTCAGAAGCTTGCCGAGATTAAAGCTTAGGTTTGCATTATCACTGGATACATAAACACCAACAGGTCCAGAAACTTTACTCCTTTCTGGATTACTGTTACTAGTCAGCTTCTGGTCTGTTACAAGGACCTCAACACAGATTACCACAGTTTAGTATCTTCTTGTTCATCATTCCATTTTTCAGCCAGTACATCTGTTATGAAAAGCGCTATATTACTTTTCATCTTTTGTGCTATTTTAACCTAGCACAACCCACTGCCTTTTGTTCACATATGTGGCAGAATGTCACTATGGTAATAACTGTGCTATTTTTTTCAGCTGTTTTAATGGTACGATAACATTTGTTGGAAGCTAAAGATTTGCTGGGGTACTATTTCTCACATCTGAAGCATATTGCCTACTGATTTGTTCTGTTGATTCAATTTCTGATTATAAATCTAGGCCTAAATTTTATTTGTTCTCCTTGGCTTCCACTCAATGATCTAAATTTGTGGGTTTTTACTCTTTATGTGTAGTTTTCCTTAAGACATCCTGTGAAAATCGCTATGCAAGCGCAATTCGTGCTGCATGGTGTTATTAAGTATTCTCTTTTGAGTTGTACAGTGAAAGAACTGTATAATTCATTTTGTTGTAGCTTCCCAAAGAAATATATTTAGCTAAAATATTTTTGATTAAAAATTGATGTGTCATTTAGTTACTTCCCACTGATTTTAAGTGAACATAAATGGGATAGACTTAGGAGGTTTTTTGAAAAGTGTGGTGATCTCATGTATTTTCTTCAGGTTGAAATCAAAAAAGGATTCCACTGATAAAATACTATTTCAAAGTTATCACACCTAATTTCTTATGACAACGTTCCTCTGGGGATCAAGATTTTAGAGTAAAATAATCAATAACAGGATAGGTACTTCATAGTTGAGGCATGTGAATCAATCTCCTTTTCTCACACTTTGTATTTTAGTATTACAGATCATAGCATGAAGAACCATGATATGCAGTACTGCTTAAAATATTCTGCTGGTGAGAAGACAGTGTGAGAAGTCCTATTTTAAATTAAAAGATCCCATTTTTACGTCAGAGCAGGATGTGATTATACACTGCTACTTTGCAGCTCACCATAACAGTAGTGAATAGTGAAAACTGCTGTGAAAACATGGTTGACTGACTTTCTCAACAGATTTTAACCAAACTGTGCTTCCACAGGACCATCTCTGATGCATTAGCCTTCTAACAGTTTTGAATTTTTTGTGGAATAAAAAAATTTGCTTTCTTTGGAGAACTGTTCTTAGAGAAGTTGTCTTTGATGCTTTGCAGAGGGGTAGCTTGTCTACAGAACTGCAACCAAATGTTAAGTGCAAGATAAAAGCCTGCATTAGGTACCTGGTTTGTCATACGCTGTGACCCTCTCAATGGAGACATGGGAATATTGTTTAGGCCTGTACTTCCTTAGCTTAATACAACTAAAATTGAATTTTCTTTCTTCTTGTCCCTCTTTTATGTAATTGCCACAGGCATGTCAGATGTATTTCCAGTAATTCTAATTTCTAGCTGTGCAGTTCTCTGACCTGTCTTAGGCTTCTCATGGTCAACTTTTCTTTTTCAGCATCCTTCAAAATCCATCCTTTTCTTTACACCTCCACCAGCAAAACTTCATGTCATTTTTCCTTCTTTTGTTTTTTTCCCAAGTTTACAGTCTTTAGTCCCTCTCACTGAACATTTTCTTCTTACAATTGGTCAACTTGAAACATTAATTCAATTCTGCTCCAAACTACAGTTAACATGAGATCTGAGATCCTCAATTGGGTCCTTATCTCTTATAAGATAAAGCATTAACTGTGCCCTGTCCTACTGAAAGAAGAAAACCAAGTTGCTGTGTAACTGTGGATCTTCTCCTCATTCAAGTGCCCTTCTGGCTTGGACACCCTCTTTGTTGCTCTCCATCTATTTTCTTGCTTTGTTAATTTCTTTGCCTTTCTCCCCCTTTTGGAAGTTTTTCATGTAGCTCTTAGCTTAAGGCAGTGCAGGTGTACATGGCAGGTTCCTGTTCTCAGCTGGCCTGGCAGGACCCTCCTCCTCTTTCCACTGACTATGGAAGGAAGCAAAGACAGCACCCACTGTTGGGCCAGCCAACAGTGCTGTGTTTCCTTCTATACCCTTCCCTCTGCTTAGTGATTTTCTTAGAGTGCATTAAGGAACATGCCTCCCTACAACTCCAGCCTTCCAGTCCAATAATGACTCCCTGGGTCATTGCCTAGTGGATAGGAGTCATGGTATTTTCAGGTCGTATTGCTGTGGAGAGCAATTTATCCTTTTAAATCTGAAGGATATTGGTAATTCTGGCACTTGTACAAAATGGTTTATGTGTTTGCTTCAAATTTGTTTGCTTTAAATTGTATTTTTCATATAGCTTTTATTTCTCCAAGTAATATTTATTTTTAATATCAAAGCATCCATGTCATGAGATGGTTCTTAACCTTCCTTGTTTCTATGTTTAGACTTCAGTGAGAATAATATTTTGATTAAAATATTTGTCTTAGACTTAAATGACAGAGCAAATATTATTGAGTGATTCTGCACTACAAGAGCTGCAGAGAATGAAACAATCTTTACAAAACACATTTTTTTCCTGCTCACTTGAACACTGAGTGACTATTCTAACTTCCTGGGAAAATAGCATTTTTTGTCCTAATTGTACTTTGAGTTCCCAGAAAGGAGTCATACAGGACAGAAGACACCCATCCATTTTAGCATTTGTCTGTTCTAGTGGACTTCCACTTCATATGAAATAGCTTGAGCTCATCAGTCATTTGCTCCCTCAAATTCCATGCATCTACTACCATGTCTCACTGAACAAAACTTCTGGCCTTGTTGAATGTGTATTCTGTCTTGAATACTATTGACAGGAAAAAGCAATAGAAGATTTTAGTCACCTGCATGCTCCTTTTCATTCACAAAAAGTCACCTCTCTTCCTTCACGAGCTCAATATGGGGAGAGGGGTCCATCTAGTATTCAAGGTTAAGGATGAATAAAGAATTACAAGATTTACCATATGATATTTTAATTTTATTTTTCTGCCACTGCAGAACTTTTTGCTGCTACACAAAACTTGTGGTGCTTGCACTGCCTGACTTCATGTGATGGATTACTGAGAATGAAAAATTATTCAGTGGTAACACCTCACATCACTCCAGAACGATCTCACATGATAAATGCTTCAAGTTCTCTGAGCTCAGACTTGTAGAAGGGAGAGATTGAGGATGTTCAACAAAAACAGAAGCCGACATGAATGGGCTTTCAAGGAAAGATGAGAGCGGAAGTGTAAAATAAGATGTTACAGTGCTCTGTTAGAAGGGACAAAGCCATATGTGTCTGATTGGTTGTTCTTGCAGTCTGGGAATAAAAGGAGAAGAAACTTGACTATAAGACAATTTTATTTGAGGAGTAAAGTAAAGTAAAACTAAATACCAGATATCCAGTTCCCTGGCACAGACTAACAGGACTGACATAAACCAACTCCCTTAAGATCTCTTCAGCACTGAAAGTTTCCTTTACATGGATAGCTTCCAATAGAAACTTTTCATGTTTGTTCCACTGGTGTCAAAAGTCTTGGCCTTACAAACAAGTAACTGAGCCTAGGATTTACAATGTCTCCTGTGGTCCTTTATACTGCACTGACTAGACTGGGACATTTCAATGGTAGAAGGGGCATAACCAATAAATCTGGTTCAGTTTTCTACACTGACTTCAGGTGATAGCCTAGAGGTATCTCTCAGAAATGCAGCAACAAAGGTGGGAAGTAGGTTGCAGGAGTCAGGAAATGTGTACCCCAAAAAGCTGTCTGAAAGCTAACACTCTGAAGTAGTTTCTTCTCCAAACATCTCTTTGCACACAGAAGTACCATAGATTTAGCAGCTTACAGGTGTCTAAAAGGAACTAGAATTTGGCACAGGCTGTGAGCACTTATGGGCACACAAGTGTCTGAACACTCCATTGATAGAAGAGCTTCCTTGTACAAACAGCACCACAGGCTCCATCAGGGCTGTGTATGACTCCACAATGCTTGCAAAGGTTTCACTCAGCTGTGAGCTAGGAGGTCAGGAGGCCTTTGAAGACATCCCAGAAGGGGAGTGGGAAAACCTTCAGTGACCTGTAATTAGGGGCACTGTTCCTACTGCCATTTTGTCATGGGGTCTCTCTGACCCCATATGAGGCACTCCCACGGAGCTTTCCCCATATGAAGACAGGCTTTGCCTTCTATGACTTGGACTTTGCAGGGATTGAAGCACGTACGGAAGCTGGGCTGTAGGACTAGAGGAGTCTGTCAGAAATCTGGGGAGTTGCCAAGGGGGTTAGTGCATGGAAGAAGTAGGGGGTCTGAAAGTATCACGTGCTGACTATCCCTAGTGTGGCCATNTGTGTTGTCCAGCATTAAAATTTCTGCGCAGCAGGGAAGGGAAGGAGTCCCTCCTGGCAATTTACCCTTGGCTTAACAACCCTAGCACTCAGAAAAGGAAAAGTTGTATCTTGCCCTCTGGCCATTTTAAAGGGATTCTGTGCATGAGGGTGTGGTGGGCCCTGAGCTACATCAGATCCCAGAAGTTCATGAGGACCACCTGTGGGTGTG
>VYZP01050319.1:0-12732 GCA_013400635.1 Hypocryptadius cinnamomeus
TGTTTCATACTCTCTTTTCATAAATATCTGCTACAGCCACTGCTGAAAACAGGATCTTGGGAGAGGTGGACTTAGAGTATTGACCCACATGATGTTTGTTTCAATTTAAATAGTTTTTGCAACAGCTGGTGCCCCAGATTTCCTTTTGTGATGTTTTGGCATAGATTGTTCATCAAGCCATAACATTATTTAGTAAAAAAACTACTGGATAGTATTCTACTTAATATGGTTACTTCCATCCAGGTTTTCACTAAGCTTTTCTAGCAATAATGTTAGACTTCCTAGTGTTTTGAGAAGTATTTGAAAGCCTTTATCTTAAGTAAATTTAACATGATGGATCTTGAATCCATTGTAACATAACCCTCTTTCCATGCTGTGAAATATTTTGGTCTTATGTGGGTAGACAAAATCTGTATGGTATATGAATTAGTTCCCAAAATCATATTGAAGTAGGTTGTGGTGCTTGCATAATTTCTAAGAACTTCAAAGCAGTTTGATAATTGTTCTGAACCATACATAACTTTTTAGCATTTTCTGATTCATGTTTCTTCTAATCTAGTAAGCTGTTTCATGTCCGGCCCGTAACTCAAGGAGATGTATATAGAGCTGAAACTGAAGAAATTCCTAAAATATTCCAGGTAAGAAGAAGTATAATCTCCTGTCTATTTAACTCTCTTGCAAAAGTGGTGGCTTCATTGGAAAGGATGTAAAAGTACTTAGTGCTTCAACAATAACACAACAGTGTTCTTTTTCAGATTCTCTATGCTAATGAGGGGGAATGCAGGAAGGATTTGGAGGTAGAACCAGTACAGCCGGCAGAGAAGACAAATTTTCTAAATCACAAAGGCCATGAATTTATTCCCACATTATACCACTTTCCAGCCAACTGTGAGGCCTGTGCCAAACCTCTCTGGCACGTCTTTAAACCCCCTGCTGCCCTAGAATGTCGAAGATGCCATGTGAAGTGCCACAGAGACCACTTGGATAAAAAGGAGGAATTAATTGCACCATGCAAAGGTATACTCATGGTTTTTTTCTGTTCTGTATTCTCCATGTGGTTAAGCCAAACCTGCTGAACTACTGGAGGTGAATAAAAGCACTTCAGTATAAAATTAAACTTAAAACTGAAGTTCCATGATTTTAGATGTGGAAGTTGCTATTAAAGCAGTAGGCTGTTATGCTGTTTATGAACAGGCAGCTGTGGCAAACCTCTGTAAGGAGTCTGTGGTGTAACTGATGGGGCTCTGCTGAGGGCCCTGAGAGCACAAGGTTCCCTAGAAGTTTATGCCCAGGTCCTGGGCAGCTCCTTGGTGCCCTCATCATTCCCTCTGCACTTACACCTGACCCATGGTAGGAACAATTGCAGTGGCTGCATCAGCAAGCTCTGCTCAGACCTTGCAGAGTGGTTCTTCAGCTACCTCACAGACTGGAGTAAAAGTTTCTCCTCTGTGCTGCTGTGAAGTGGAGCATTCAGGGTATGTACCCTGGAACTTGGCCATAAGGCACCCACACAACTTTCCAGTTTATTAAAATTGTAATTAGTGTAAGTGTCTCATTTCTCAAATGTTCATGTTAGACTCAAGAATCTTAATGCAAAATGACAAATTGTGAAAAACATTACATTTATAATCCTCCCTGCTGTTTGTTGTCTTCCAAAAATATATAAACAAATCCAATACAGGAATGTATATAGGTGCCATTGTTCCTTCCAGTGGCACAGTTGGTGTGTCATAACTCTTACTTTGAAAAGGAGCCCGGGTTTTCTCTGAATCATCTTCTTCCTTTTTCCTTGTAGTGAGTTATGATGTAACTTCAGCAAGAGATATGCTCTTGTTGGCATCCTGTCAAGATGAACAGAAGAAGTGGGTGACACATTTAGTAAAGAAAATCCCTAAGACACCACCATCTACTTTTGTTCGTGCTTCTCCTAGAACTTTGTCTACAAGATCCTCAGCAAACCAGTCATTCCGAAAAGTTGTTAAAAATACTTCTGGAAAAACTAGGTGAGAAATAAGCTACAAAAATTACAGATCTTCTTGGCTAAAAACCCCTCAGTTTGTAAGTCCTATTCCATGTGAAATTGTGAAATAATTCCATAGTTATGGCTGTTGAAGTGCTGATGTAAATCTTTGCTCAAATCCCAAAGGAAGGAGCAGAATTCTCCTGTTACTGTGGTAAATTTATCAGCTCTTCACATTTGGAAAGGTACCATGGAGGTGGTACCTTGCCTGCCAATGCTTGGGGAGGGAGCTGGTTGCATTTTTTTTCCTGTTTAAAGGCAAGGCTCAGTGGATATGTTAGTAATGGCATTTAGCAGCAAGGGTGATCCACAGTCCTCCCATCCATGGATTGACTCAGAGCTTGTGTATGCTAGAAGTCTTCTGCAAAAGGGGCTGAAATGAGAAACTTACAGATTCTGTCTGTTGTTAGGCAAATTCTTTTGTTGTGAGGCCAGTTAAGTATTAATTCTGTTCTTCCTCTCTGCTTACTTATTCCCAGTTGTCTTCTATCCCAGCAGTTGTTTTTGTAAACTATTTGTGACCCTATGCATTAACCAGGACATGATGTAAAATACAGTTTTTTAATGCTTAGGTTGCTGTAATCTGATTTTAACCTTTATTAGCTTCCTGATACAGTATGTGTGTTGTTTTCTCCCCAAATAACCGAATGAATTGACAGTATGGAGTAGAAACTAGTGTCTCAGTAAGGAAAGAGTCTTCTCAGATTGGCAGGGCTACCAAACATGCCTGGCATGAAATGCAATAAAAGTAGATTTTTGCATATAAGGAGACATGGGGTATATCATGAAACATGGGGTATATCCTTGAAGGGAACAGATGAGAAAAAATATGAAAGACAAAAAGGGCATTGATTTTCTTGTCCCCAAGACTTCCATCCTAAAACATAAGTGATGATAGAATAGTTTGGGTTGGAAGGGACCTTGAAGATCATCTAGTTCCAGCCCACTCTGCCAGGGTGGATCAGGATGCTCAGGGGCCCATCCAGCTTGGCCTTGAGCACTCCCAGGGATCATAGTTTTGAGATCATAATATATTCAGTGAAGGCCTTCAAGATAATCCCATATTTCTTTATTTCACATTGGGATATTTAGAGTTGTAGATTTTCTCTTCCAAAACCTCTCTGAATTGCATTCTAAGTATGCTCTCCATTTTATCCTTGCAAGGTCCTCTGATAGCTGTAATAACCAGCTTTCATGCATACTCTTTTAGGAGAAAAATGCATTTTCTTAAACCAATTAGTTGATTATTTTTCACTGTGTCTTAATAGAAGTGCTGGTTTGGAGTTGCCTTTAGCCAGGACAAGTGTGCAGCTAATCTCTTATAGAAGGAACAGATTTGGATATTTGAAAGTTTACAGTAACTCTTAAAGGAATGGGTATGTTTGGGGACATCAGGTACCCAGACTATTGCTGTTATTAATCCTGTTAGCATTGTCCTGTTGAGAGTGTTATAGAATCACAGAAATGTACAAGTAGGGAATGGAACTTTTTTAAAAATGAGAAACACCATTATTGAAGCTCTGTTTTTAAGATCCTAAAGATACAATGAGTCTAATAGCTCACCAGCACCAGAAGGAGGACAGCTGCACATTCCTGAGCTTTATCTTGAGTCAGTTCATGCTTCACAGATTACCAGAGTGAACTGATCCATTTTTCAGCAGAAAATTAATCCAGGAATGTTTTGCCTAAAGGAAAGCCAAAAAATCCAAAGCATGACAACAAAAACAACCCAAACCTAAATCCACAGGAGAAAAGCTTGGGATTTTCTGTTGGATTCAGAAGTTACAGAGGTTTGGGGGAGAGCCTCAAGAACCAAAGGAGGAAGGGTGATGGTGATGGTCTTGCACAAGTGGATGTCAGGTCAGATCAGCTGTTCCAAATACTGCAGCCTTGCATTTTCTCCAGCTGCCCTGGTGTACAACCTCTGCTCACACCTTTCTCCATCACCCAAAGAGATCTTCCAAGTTCTTAGGAAGAAATAAAGCTCTTAGGTTTTCTGTCAATTCAGAAGTTAATACCTGCATGATATCTTACCTCTTTAGCTTCTTGAATTTATCTGACAAGCTGTGACATGGATCAAACACTTAACATTTACATTACTCTTCTAGACTGACCCCAAATCCATCATTGAACTTGATGACATAACTGATATCTTGCTTCTTGATGGTATCAAATACTGACAGAGCTTCTTAGAACATGTAATTAATTGTAAGAAGCTCTGTTTTAGTGCTGCATATTGTAGTCAGTGATTGTGGAGAAAGAGAGGCACAGCACCTGAGCGGCAGGAGTGCTGGGTGTGTGTGCTCCTGCCTGTCATGCTGCCTGGAGCTGTCTGCAAGAGGCAAGTGGGGGCCCTTGCACCGGCCTGATGCTCAAGGAGCTCCCTGGGTGTCTTTGTGACACTGTCCCCATCAGACAGCTGGCACTGGGTTGACTGGAATGTAGTGGGGCCTGCGTGGCATCTGCAGAGCAATGAGAGCAAACAATGAAAAGATTCAGAGTTGCACTGAGCAAAGAAGCATTAAAAAAAGACCAGGTTGGAACTCTTCATTCTGGCAGTTACACTGTGGACATTTTTGTGGTTTTCTCAGACAAATTTTTTGTGAGTTGTATCTATGAACTAGACAAGTACTGCTGTGATGGACTATGCCCAGCCTATGCCCTGATACCACTACATATTCTGTCCTGTGTGTTTAAAAAGAAGAGGCAATGGATTTTTTTAGGAAAATTCACTTCTAATGTACCAGTGTTTAAATTTGGCTTATTAAATAAATTCACAGTGTAGCTTATGTACTGAACACTTAACTGGTAGCTCAGCACAGTAGCTGAGCTCATTTGCAGCCTGTTCCTACTTAAAGGGGAGGATTTTCCCTCTCTTTTCCTTCTTTTCTGTCCTTGGATCCTAGATAAGTTAAAATGATCCATTTTGGACCCTTCCATGAAGGTACACAATTCAGTTTCCTGACTGTCAAAAAAATGTAGACTAACTGTGCCAAGCTAGTGAGTAGATCAGTGCACTGAGAAGTGCAGTGATTGCCAAAGCTGAGGACCGGTAAGTAGGAGGATGCTCTCCTGGGGTCAGGAAGGAGATAAAGCAGAGGAACAGCAGGCTCTTTTCCTCTCAGGAGGCAGTCAGTTGTTGTATCAGCCTCTATGGACTCATGCATCCTGCAGTTCTCCTCCCTCACCACTTTACCTAAGTGTGGGAATAAGAGAAGGAGCAATGATTTTTATGGGATATATGTATCTGGCTTTAACTGAGTATCTGAAAATTGTTCTCTTGTCAGACAGTATAGCAGAACTTGCCCTCGGTGATGGAGTCCTACCATGTAAGCAGGCATTAACTGTTTTGTTGAATGGATACAGACTTGAACACATGCTTGAAGACATTTCAGTACATTTCATTCAGGGTCTGACCCACCTTTCTTTGCAGTCAGTAGGAGTGCTTCCTTGACTTCATGGAGAGGTGTCTCAGACCCCTTGAGAGGAGCTTCGCATATGAAAGTTCATCCTAAGTTCTATTCCTCATTTTAATAACTTATCACTAATGCCAATGAATCAGAACTTCATGATGAACTTGCTGGCATTTGCAGTACTGCTTTGAGATCAGAACCTACACTTTATAGCTTACAGTCTGCTGATTTATTCACATTGTATTATTAGCACAGCTGAGATATTTTGTTTTAATACAGTTGGACTTGGGCACTTGGTCAAGTTAATGCATGTTTGAAGAGGAAAACAACGAACCAGCCAAATTCCTGTGCATCAGATGAGCTCTGCAACTGCATGTGCGTGCTCTTAGCCTAGAGAGCCTTTTCTTGTCCTGCCAGTGAAAGAGGGTCACCTTGCATTTGCCATGAATACACCCATGATTGTTGGCTCTTAATTGCTTACTTGTAAAGCTGCAGTAATATTATCATCTGTCTGATCTCTGTGTTTGCTTAATGTTGTTTGAAACTGAGAACAGTTTGTGGAAGATGATGTAGGTATGATGTTAGTATTGTACCTTGTCAATTGAAAAAAAATTCTGTTAAAATCAAGTATTTTCTTCACTGAGGCTCTCGGCAAACACACACTAGTATTACGAAGCTAATTTTTGTATTTGTTATTAATTGTCTGTTTTCTTTTTTCTTCCAGCTAACCACATGTACAGTGCTTAATGGAACCTCATGGGATGCAGAGAAACAGGGCTTTTTTTAACCACACAGAGCAGTGCAGACGGGCTGTTGTTCCTTTCAACATAACTATCACAGGCTTCAGGGTTAAGATTGCTATTACTGTCTCCTCCTTGCTTTGGCACAAAAGCACGCTGAGGGTGTTTAATTGCGGGTTTGCCTCAAGGTAGATTAGATTAATTATTACTATGTAATGCAAGTTAAAGCAAATAAAGCTTAGCTAGGTATATAAAAAAGGTGCTGCCTTTTGGATTTTTTAAAAAAAGCCTGTCAGTCACAATGAAATGCAGCCAACTTTCTTCGTACCAGTGAAAGAAAAAGACTGTTAACCCTGTGAAGGGGATATTTATGTCAAAATGAGCATATGAAACGGAGTAGAGGAGGAAGGTTTCTCAGTGAGAAGGACTGCAATTGCTTTCAAGACTCTTAAGTTGTGCTCTTGAAGACTGCAGAACCAGCTTAAAATGAAGCCTTATCACTTGAACTTCAGTGCCTTCACTGCAGAGTTCTTTACAGCCTTAATGCTAACCACCCACTATGGAATGGATCAAAGTGTTAAATATTTTGCATTGTGCTTTACAAAATACTGATGCAGCAGGTTTGTAAAGGGGGGAAAACAAGTAATTGCCTTTAATCTATGCATTTTTGCCAAGCCATACTGAATTATTTTATTGTTAGAGGCATTAGAAACTAACAGTAAAAAGAACCACCGAGTTTGGAAGCATATTTTGGGGTACATCATTTCTGTTACTGTATAATGTATTGCCTTACAATTTTAAGTGATAACGTACATTAAGTTAACAAACATTTAAGGAATATATGCACTGTTTGAACTGTAAATTATTCTTAGAACACTTTTACTTGGTTTTACATTGTTCTTTTAGTGCCTTAATTTGAGATAATTGTATTATTGCCATGTTGATAAATGTAGAAACCTAAAACTAAGCAAAAGAAACCTCTAAAAAAGTATTGCATATCAGTAGTTTTTACTGAACTTTAATTGGTTGAAGTATTGTAGATGCTAGATGCATTTCTAAATTAAGTACAATCTTTGAGTGAGAATTCCTCTTACAAAGAAAGACTGATTCTTGTTCATAAGCCAAGAGATGTGTAGGCAATGCAGAAAAAAAAAAAGACGCAAAAGCTCTGGGTGAAATTCAGGAATTTCAGTAAATGCTGTCAGACTCTTGCTTTGTAGCAGGAATACATTCATGATATGGGCAGTATGGTTTTATTTTATTTTATTTCTTAACCAAATACCTCCTCAATAATTTATAATGGCTTTGCAGTTGTGTATTAAATAAGAAGCACTGGAAAACTGATTCGTCCTTAGGACGATTTGCATGTTTCAAGTGGTATTGAAAGCCGCACTGATGGATATGTAATAATAAACATATCTGTTATTAATATGGTAATGACTCTGTGCTCATTTAATGAGAAATAAAGTAATTTATGGAAAGACCCATTTGAAAATGACTGGAATGGTGTTTTCTCCTGACTGCAGTTTATACATCTTTCTAAGCATTCAGACATTGAAACAGTTTCAAAGTACAAGGTTCATTTGCATCATAATGCCCAGTCTGGAGGTTTTTTTTTTTCTTTTACTATTCCTTATGAATAAGTAAATACCATATTAAATAATGTTTTAATTTCCTTATTCTCATGGCCTGCTGTAGTAGCATAATTTGTATTTATTATTCAACCACCACCCTGAGCTGGCCTTGTGATTGCTTCATCCTTCATGATGCAGGTTTGGAGTTTCAGAAACTCCACTTATTTGTGGGAGGGAACGCTGTTCAAAAGACAAGGCAGTTTTTGTTGGTGGGGGGTTTTGGGATTAGGCTTGTTTGGGCTTTTTTGGAACAGCCATGTACATCCCATGAAGTTAGCTGTCCATAAATCTCCCAGGGTAATCCACCAAAGCCTGCAGAACAATAGAGCAATAAGGTCAAATTACATGTGAATGACTGTATGTCCTTTCAAGGTCACAGAGCTGGGAAGTACAGATAAATAGAAGCCATTGATGTAACTTCAGCAAGTTCCTCTGTGTTGAGCTTGCTGTATCTGAAATGTCAGCAATATCAAAGCTGTGGCTGGAGCACACTGAAGACAACCTTCCAGATCACCAGTCACATTGATGGTGAGCTTGTCAAGCAATATAAGGGATAATTATGATTTGCTTTAATCTCCTGTCACATATTGGGAAGGGAAAATATAGTAAGATGATCAAACATATCTTACTTAAATATGTACATTATAATAGGAAATTTGGAGCAGTTGGAAAGGCCTGTGGTCTCTCCA
The DNA here is from genome assembly GCA_013400635.1 of Hypocryptadius cinnamomeus. Classification (NCBI taxonomy): domain Eukaryota; kingdom Metazoa; phylum Chordata; class Aves; order Passeriformes; family Zosteropidae; genus Hypocryptadius; species Hypocryptadius cinnamomeus. The sequence continues at coordinate 8,497 of VYZP01050319.1, forward strand.
GACTCAGATTAGGTTGTGGATTGCTTTTCTGCTTTCCTTTATGTGTAACTGGCTACCTCTGCAGGCTTAAAACCTTTTTCTTGAGTAATTTATTAATAAATAGTAGTATCTTGTAATTTTGTATTTCATGAATCTGAAAAATAGCATAACATAAGCCCTGTTATGAATAGGTAATGATTAGTGAGAAGAGGGATTGTGGAAAAATGGTTTTTGCTCTACAGACTGGCACCTACTATCATTTCCAGAGATTTTTAGTAATGCTGAAGTTCTGCAGGTTTTTTTTAAATGCTCATTTTGCTTGGGAAAGCAGCAGCAGACATAATGAAGTGTGAAATTACATTGACTTGTGTGTCTGGGATAAATTGCAACTAAAATGCTGTAATAATAAAGTCTAGACGTGCAAATTACAGTTTGTGTGTTCTGGTACACTGATGTTGGCACTTGTTTACTGAAAGCAAGGTGCATATCTACAGGAATAACTACACTTTGAATAAAAAAAGCAGCCAGATGTTTCTACTGTTAGGAAAAGTACTGCTTACAATCTCAACTGAAAGTCATCAAGAGATAAGAAAGGTGTAAGCTGTGAAGAGCCAGCATAAATCACCCTGACTGCCTTTATGCTGGCGAAGCTGTAGTTTTACAAGCTGCTTGAGAAATCAGAAAGTTCTGATTGTTACATGATCATTTTTTTTTGTTGATTTGCCTCCACCTTTTCACTTTTTTATGACTGTATTAGGTTCACTGACCTTGGTAGAAGGTGGAAAATCTGATTCTCTCTTCAAGCCTCCCTATTCCTGCTGAAAGCAACAGGAAAGAAACCAGAAAGAGTAGCTAACTAGCAAAACAGTCTGGTATTAAAAGGATACAGCCTCCTCCAAAGGTGGGATTTTCCTACTGTAGCCACTGAGGCTGTAGCCAGAAGCAAATTGGGAATTGTGCAGCGAGAGGAGGGGGCAGCAGTTGAGCTTCCCTCTGAGCACGTGAACTCTGCTGGGATTTTTCTAATGTACTAATTACAAACATAAAAAAAAAAATGCAAGTAGAGTTTTATTCTTGTTCCTTCCCCTTGATGTACACTTGTGACTCAGAATGTAAAAAGTTTGAAAACTGCTGAAATGGAAGATGAAACACAAAAATGGAAGTGTGGGGGGGTGTTGGTACTCTAAACATCTCCTGGATTGGTACATTTTCTTTACTGAAGATGTATACAGTGGAGTGTGGCTGCTTCCTCCCCGTAAGTGTTCAAGTCCAAGTTGGATGGGGCCCTGGGCAGTATGATCTAGTAAGTGGCATTCCTGCCCATGGTCCCTTCCAACGCAAACCATTCTGTGGTAGACAGGTTCCCAAGAACATTATGTTCCCCACAGAAAACAAAATATATGTTAATAAATGCAGCTGCCAATATATTAAATAAGGGTAACTCATCTTGACCTTTAGAGAAACAAGAAATGTAAATGCAGTATTTTAAGTCCTGAGTGTCTGTGCACAGATGCCTTGACAAGGGGATTGGTTTCCTTCCCCACACCCTCCGCTGTATCACAGCACCTGCTTGCACTGTCTGAGGGTTCACCTACCGCTTGTGCTCCTCAGAACCGGGCCACGGGAGCTTCCACAGCATTAGAAACCTTTTCTAAACAGATCTGGACTTGCTCCGAGCCATATTCCAGCACTCGTAAATCCTGCCAGGCCTGTTGGCCTACGAGCACTACAGTGCTGATGACACAGCCCCAGCTTTTGGATCCAAGCTGGCCTGTATCCAACCAGCTCAGGATGGGAAGGAGCCCTGCTCAGATGGCCCTGTCACAGGCCACAGAGACACAGCCAGGGCAAGCACTTCCAGTGTCCCCGTGCCCCCACCCAAGGTTACCCTGGAGCCTGTCTTTTCTAAGAAAAAAGATGCATTTATTATGTTCAACCAATCTTTTACAATTTTAATGTCATCAAGCTCACATTTGTACATCAGGCTGCAGCCTTTGTCTCCTGATGCCAACACTCCTTATGTGAGTTTGTGTAAGATTCAGGAAAACCAGCATCTCTTGATCCCCTCCTTTAGGAAAAAGGCACACGGCTGTTACTGCAGAAGAGGCCTACGCGGTCTCGGTGGAAAAAAGAGGGAGATAGTCGTTCTTCACCTTGCAGAGGTCGGGATGGTTTTTCCTGCTGATACAAATCCCGTTTCTTCTCCTTCAGCACAGCACCCTCTAGTGCCTTTCCCAAATTCTGGAAATGCATGGTCTGTGACTGACTGAGCCCTGATCAGCTGTGGGTTTCTCTAAAGGGAAGGATTCAGTGCAGCTTCAGACCATAGAGCATTCCACTTCCATTTGGCTGGCATGAGTAAACGTGACTCTACGTATGTCACGTTGGTATGAAGAGCAAAACATTAGACTGGAGACATCCCCCACGTAAATTCACAGGCAGGCAGCTGGGATCTGCTCTCTCTTGAATAGATGGTCTGCAGGATCTCACCCTAGAACTGGACCAAAGCACTTCTACAAAACTTCTTTCAGCAAGTCCAAGTAACAAAGATTCATCACTTTTGCTGGTCAATTTTAACAATTAAATCACTTTAGTAACTGTAAACTTAATTCAAGATCCAGGATAACCCAGCAAAATCTCAGCGTAACACCCTTTGAAGCTTCTCTGTGAAATGTAATCCTTGCTGCCCCAAACCTCCTTGTTGCATCTAGGAGCCTACACTGGACGATAAAATCAACTTTTGCTCTTCTTCTCCATGACAAACTGAAAAGACAGAAATTTCTGAGCCTTTCACCTTAAGGCTTACATTCAAACCCTGGATTATTTTTATGGCCATTTTATATTTCATTTTTCTACTGTTTGGAACTGAAAATCACATTTGGGGGACAGCAAGGAAAAGATCCTTCTTGTTTAGGATATCAACTCTTTGGCAAAAGTATGGCCAGAAGTGCACACACCAACAACCAGACAGTGGTATAAGCTGTGGCAGAAGCTCTTCACAGCTGCACCTGTAAGCAGCAGAGGAGCATTGGGTTTCTGGAGGTGCAAGCTAGGAGGGGTCCAAGGAAGGGAAGTTTCTCTCTCATCTCATTCTCTCCCTTGTATGTTAAAGCACTGCTCTGGCTTCTTCAACCATATCTGAATACCGAGAGTTTTTGTAGAAGCAGTTGAGATTCAGGTCTCCACATCTACTGGTTTTAATGTTTACAACTTGGGGTTTATCATACTGAAGGCTCCTGGCTGCTGCCATCACACCCATCCTTAAGTGCTCCTTATCTATCACTGAGCCTAAAAAACATTGCTGATTGATTACTCATCTCCTCTCCTCCCAATGAAGTTCTTCTGTTGATAATTTTAGCTCCTACTTCACCCTCTCCTATAAACCTATTTCATCCACAAAAGCCTTCTTCTTTTTTCTGCCTCCCTCCCCCTGCCTTGTGCAATCACAAATTTTGGGCAGACCCCTGGGGGTGCAAAAGCCCAGCTCAGCTCTCACAGAATCGCAGTTACAGAACAGGTCAGGTTGGGAGGAAGCACAGTGGGTCCAGCCTCCAACCTCCAATCTCATCCAACCTCCCTTCTCAAGCAGGGTCATCCTGAAGCACATTGCACAGAACTGCATCCAAGTGGTTCTTGAATATCTCCAGTGAGAGAGACTCCACAACTGTCTGTGAAATCTGTTCCAGTGCAGGGTCACCCACACAGGTGGAATGTCTTCATGTGGAATTTTCTGTGCATCAGCTGCCAATAGTTCCTCTTGTCCTACTGCTTGTCACCACTGAGGAGAGCCTGGCTCCATCCTCCCTTTAGATATTTATACACATTGATGAGGCCCCCTCTCAGTCATCTCTTCTCGAGGCTGAACAGGCCCAGCTGTCAGCCTGTCATCGTGACAGAGATGATCCAGCCCCTTCATCGTCTTTGTTGCCCTTCTCTAGACCCGCTCCAGGAGCGCCCTGTCTCTGTTGCACTGGCGATCCCAGAACTGGACACACTCTCGCCCCAGCCCTGCGCCCTCCACACCGACGTTCCCTGCCCGCGGCACCAGCACCGCCTGCACCTCATTCTGGCGGCCGGGCCCGTTCCAGACCCCAACCCGGACCGCTGTGCCCAGGGCTCGCAGAATTAAGGTGATCCAGGCCGGACCTGCTCCCGGCCCGCTCCCGCCACCGGCCCCGCCCGTTCCGGCGGTGCGCGCGCAGTGCTCCCGCCCCGCTTCCGCCGATCGGCCGCGCTTGCAGCGTCATCCCGGGGGCT
>VYZP01050346.1:920-21939 GCA_013400635.1 Hypocryptadius cinnamomeus
AATGAGGTGCAGAAATCAGCCATGACAGATGCAAAAACTGAAACAGCTGACTGTGCATGAACTGCAGAACGACCCTGCAAAACTGAGTGACAACAATATCAAATGAAATCCAATATAGACAAAAATAGATTAATTTATGTACAAACCAAACGTCACACTAAAAAGAACTGTTCAGAGCTGCCCACTACTGAACCATTAAAGAATGACAATCTCACGGTTATGGCAGACTAATTCACAGAAAATCAGCTCAAGAGAAGTCCCCACAGTAAATTACATACTAGACATTGGTTGTAATATGGAGGATAAAGCAGAGTACATGGCATTATGAGAATAATGCAAGGTTTTCTCACACTAAATACTGTGTAGCTCTAGTTCCCTCTATTCAAAGAGAGAGACCTGAAAAAGTTTTCAAATAGGAAAAGAAGAAAGGACAAAGATATCGTACAACAGAAGTTGTATGATGAATAGCAAAGTAAACTAAGACCCTTCAGCCTAGATACAACATAATTTAGGGGAAAATATTCAAAGTCTAAAAAATCATGTATGGTGTAAGAGTGGACAAAAATCATCTTTCACCACCTCTTTCAGTAGCCATCTAACAAAGCTAGTAAGTAACAAGCAAGAGAGGTGTGCCTTCACACAGCGTAGTAGCAAACTTTGAAATTCCTTGCCACAGAATATTGTGGATGCTAAAAGTTTTGTTTTATTTCAAAGATTGAACAAGAATCTGGACAAAGCAAACATTGCAAATTTCTAAGTATGCAGAAACAATATCCAGTTCAGGCAGATTCCGTAGCCGAAAACAGCTGAAGGGAGTGTTAGGGAGAAGAACTGGATGCATGTTTTGTTCCTCCTCACACAGGACAGTATCTTAAAACCACTGCCTGTGCCTACAGTAGTGGCATCTAGACGGATCTTCTATCAGACTCAGAATGGCCTTCCATCCTTTTGGGTCTATTTCAATAAGGGTGCTCAGGTGAACAAAAATGTTATAGGATCTACTTCTCTATGCCCTAGATGTCATACTACTGGCTTTAAAGGTGCAACACAGCATGTATTTTCTTTCCTGTCTGTTTTTAACACATCAGATTACTGTGTAAGTATGTTCCACAAAGAAAGGCTCCATAAAAGAAAAGCAAATATTCTCTAGGTTTATCCAGAGGGGAAACTACTGACAGACAACACAGAGAATGGAAATTTTCAGTTCCCTTGAAATTGCAAAATACAGCTTAAAGACTACCTAGCAATTTAAATAAAATAATGTAAAAGTAGGCATACAGGATGCTAAACATAGCTAGAACCAGTGGATAACAAGATAATAAGGAACCCAGTAGGTTTTGTGGCAAAGTTACAAGAAACAACTGCACATGCCCTCAGAGAAGTTGCAAGCAAGGTTTACAATATTGGGGGCACTCAGTGAATACAACCACCAAAGACTCCTTTATTTAACACTTGAGGACCATCAAAGGACTTCTAGTAAGGGGTGGAGGCCTGTAAATTGGTTCTAGGAGAAGTGAAGCTTATGCATTAGCTAGGAAGTACATTCTAATGAATATGGATGATCATGATGGAATAAAGACCTAGTTGCCAAGTTTCACAACACGCATTGAATTGGAAGAAAAATCCTCTGAAGGTGTCCAGCACTGTAATAAAGAATGCCTGCATTCTAACACTTCAAATTGTGTTAGAAAGTTTACTTTTAAGCTGGTTTCAGTATCACTACATGCTACACTGATTAAACTACATATTTCTAAAAGGACAACATTATCTAATTCTAGGCTTGACTTTCAGACATAGAGCACTATTCTGTAACACTTCACTGCCTTCTAAGCACTCTTACACAAAACTCATTGGTTTTGTTCTAGTTTGAATAAAATATATAGCACACATTTTAACCTTGACTTGCAGCATCTCTTAACTCCAATCTGGCCCCACAACACAAACCTAAATGATGCCTGTTCCCTGCTGGCACAGAAACATCCCAAAAAGAAAAAAATAAAAGAGGGGAAAAAATGTAACTTGAGCAAAGATGGCCCTGATGGCTATCCCTTATTAAAAAGTATGACATCCCCCCTAGGATTAAGTTTCTTCTCTTTGGAAGAGTCTGTGCATACAATTTTTTCTTTCTTTATTTGTTTAGAACTGTATATTCCCTCTTGCCTGATTAACATGCTTTTTACAATCTCACCTCCATTGTGCAACATCTTGTAATCCACAGGAATGTCCACAACAAGCTGTTCTGGCAAGCCTTCATTCTGTAGTTCTCATACTCTGCTGGACCTGCCAATGTTTCATTCCAAACAGTTTTTCATTCTGCAAATATCAATCAAATTGGTCCCAGTATGTTGCCAAATAAACACTTACTATCTTAAGGTATGTATCTTTGGCAAGCAGGATTCTGTTTGATCATATCTTTTCCTGTGTTTGGCAGGTGACAAAGAGTACCACATGATATGGTTGACATGTATTTCCCCGCTTGCTGATTTTACAATTGATTATTTGGAGGAGAAGAGAAAGCGATACTGGTCAATCACAGACCACAGAACACAGCTGTAAAACAAGAAAGTAGGACACAGGAAATGTCTTGCCAGACAACAAGCATTATTTACAGCAAAAGAGTACAAAGGAGTGAAGAGGCTGTATACAAGCAAGACATAATTTCTGGTCAAGGCAAACAGATGTCAATCAAAACACAGCAACTATGATGACTGTAGGAGTGGGAAGTCTATCTTCTAATAGGAACCCAGAAGCTACAGAAGCAAAATAAAGGCTGGCCCTGAAAATCTCATAGAGAGACAGATGAGCCATTTAAGCACAAGAGCAGATATATAACACTGGCTGTGACTAAATTTAGTCCATAAGTTGGGAAAAAAAAAATCACTTTTAGAACTGGGGTGAAAAATCCACTCATGAACACCTTAAGGTATGTATCACTCGTGATTCTGTCCAATTCAATATTCTTCAGATTTTTATATTTATTATATTACTTATGTTTATTTCGAGCAAATACTTTATAAAATAAAAACTTTATCTATCTTCAAGTACTACTTGAGTAATAGTACCAAATTCCTGAAGCAGGGCACAGAATTAAACTATGGAACAGTAGGTCAAGACTTCATAAGCAAGAGTGATTTATCTATTTATTACACCAGGGCAGCAAACAATTACCTGCTAGAGTTCCTCTCAAAGTTGTTTTGGTTAATATTTCAACTAGTGACCTGAATACTGGCACAGAAAAGACACCTACTAAAATACATATAAAGACTCAAGAGATTATATGCTAGTATGTTGAGGGGCAGGAACAGAATTCAAAATAAACTGGCACCATAACACATGTCCTGGAAAGGCAGGACAACATTCAGCAAAGGCATAAGCAAACTACTACACCTAATAAATAGCAACCTACTGAATAAATTCAGACTGGAGAACAATGGGCTAGGAATTTGGCAGAATCAATGTGTGAACCATAGCAGATCACAGGCTGAACTCTGTCAAGAATGTCATATGGCTACAGGATCGACAAATGCCATAATGGATTACATAAACAGGAGTGCTTTCCGGAGGACAGCTGAAGGAATCCTTATGCTGTACTCAGCTGTAATGCTCTGGCAACTCCTCGCTCGGTATGAGGATCTCTTAGAAAGACTAGAGTCAAACAGCAAGACTGGTCAGTGAAAGCCTCACTTACATAAAACAAAGGAAAAGCCTGAACTTGGAAGGAAAACATAAAAGTCTGGAAGAGGGAAATGCTACAACTTCTCTGATGTTGCTACTCTTTAAATTCATGGAGAAACAAGAAACACAATTGCAGAAAGGCTAATACAGTTTTGACTTCATAAGGGCAAAGAGAATAAGGGACCACTAAAACCACTAGCTCCATTGACACTGCGGAACTTCGTTACTGAAGACCTTCAAAAACTGGTTATATATCTTCCAGGAAACATGTGGGCATAGCTGGTTTTCCTTAAAGGCACTGCAATGGACAAACGAATCTGCACTGATTTCCCTCTCGCCCTTCACTTCTACAGCTTTCGCCATTGTTAGTCAGAGGCTGTCACACCAGACATGAATGCTGTCATACCAGAGGAATGATGCACCATGGATTTACATCAATATGTTTTACAAATTTCTTCCAGTTCTTCCATTTAACCCAGTCTGGTCCACTTCTGCACTTTGAGAGAAGCTTTGCACAAACATTGCCATTTGTAAACTGGACTTGCAACTACCTGTTATTCTTAAAAATATAATTTAGTTTGTGCTTGCCTAAGGGCTTTAAATAAAAAAATCATCACACAATTTGTAGTTTGACCACTATACTGTTAAACAAGACTATCATCTTCCCTCATTTTGTAACAACACATAAGTGCTAGATTGCCTGTATGATCAGAAACAATTCCTTGATTTCATCCATTTTCATCCTAATGAAAAGCTCAAATTTACTAGAACTACAATCTGCTCTCTCCCCCTCCTCCCTCCCATTTTTAACTGCAGAGATGAGAAAACTATCACTAAACATGAAGAAATAGCCATGGTATACCCTTTGTAGTCTCCAATATGTTCAGGTGTACCGGTTCTGTGGCATTATGAGCATTTGCAAAAAATTTTTTGCAGAACTTACATTTTCCAAATATTTGTCTACTGATGATTATTCTCTACCACCCCTAAATGCACTTTTTTCCTCCTATGTGTAAGAGAAAATTCCATTTTCCTTGGTGTGTTTGTGTAACCCCACTTTACATATCTGCATATGCATACAACTTAGAGTACACCTAGCTTTAATTCTTTTAATACCATTGTCCTGATACTTGTATCCTTAGTACTCAGGACTTCATTAAACTTATTACAGGTATTAAATTTTAGTAAGATATACTCTGTTTCAATGCTGTGAGCACACAGGCTCTTAAGAAGTATAATTCTTCTATTATCCACCTATATTATGGGGTACTTGAACTTTGCACAAAGGCCTATCATGTTTTTTTGAGACATCCTTGTAAAGTCGTGGAGACTTTCAGCAGCAAACTCCTTCCTTTGCTGAAGACAAACACCTTAGTTTAGGCGTTTTATCTCAAATTAAGTTCCTTTTTTCCTTAACTGCTTCCTTGTCTTGCAATTTGAACTACTTAGTTTGCAGAATTTAATTCTGCCTTCCATCAGGAATAGATTTGGAAAATGAAAAACAGCCATTCCTCCCATTCTTTCTATCAATTGACCTTGTTACACAACATCTTCTCTGTGACATCAAAGGAACTTCAGGTTTGAAATGAACTGTTGAAATGAACAGGTTTGAAATATTATTTACTAAACTTTAGTGTGATCTGCTGGCTTCAAACCAATACTCCCAATTAAAACAAACAAACAAACCCACCACAAAACACTTACTGGCAAGTGATATCAGCATTTACATTACTTAGAAAGCCAAATCTGTTTATCTTACTGTCATTCCTGAGGCACAGTTCAAGCTCAGCACACTTAGGTGCCTTTTGGCTAATAGTGTCTATTCCTTGCATGAAGAAAATTGTAGGGATAGGGTGTACAGTCACTGGCAAAGGGCAGGGAATAGGCTACTCAATTCTGGAAGAGATCAGAAAAGTAAAACTCCTGGAAGAATACTACCAGGGGAAGAAAGATGTGATGTGGGAAAGTGCTTGCCCATCCTCAGCTCTTGCCTAGAATTAAGAAAGAAAAAAGGAAGAACAGGATCTGAAGTTTACTATTGCAGCATTTCTCTCCCTTGTTGCAACCACAGATATCTTTCTCTCTTCCATTCTTCCATCGCCTTTGGGGTACCAACTGTTTCTTTTTCCTGTGCTCCTCAACCTTAAAGGAAAATCCACTGCTTGAACAAGAAACTCGTGGCACCTGATGACAGCAAATAGTCACAATATTTAAACCAACTGTACAAAATCCTACACAGATGATATGCTTAACTCTTGACAGCTGCCAACAGTGAAAGAAATGTTCCTAATTGTCAGTGACAGATACTTTGCCGTAAGGTAAGGTCTGCTTTGTGCAGCCACTGCAAAATAGAAAACAAGCCAGCAAAGAGGTGCTAGGGGATGCACTATACCCCAATTTGCTCCATCCAGCATGGAACTTAGAACAACTCCCTGGCTGCTTAATGTTATGATATCTTATCACAGTCCCAGAGGGCTTACAAGTCCAGACCACTGTCTTAGAAGACCCATACAAAAAGAACAACGCAAGACTTTTTCATGCTAGGGAAACTACTAATTGCACTTCAAGGGTAAGTCAGAAAAACCTACATTGGAAAAGGGGGAAAGAAGTCAACTCTATGCATTTAAGTCCTGGTATTACATATTTGTGTAATTTTGAAGTCCAGTGAAACACAGAAGACATATCTCTCATTGGTAATACAGGAAATACAAGATAAACAAGAAGTATGTCAGAGCAAATTGTAGGAAACAGGAAACAGAAACATGTAGCCTGGAAAAACATAGAGTTAAAAAGGATTCTTTCTCTGTTGTGCTGTGTTCCCTAAAAATTAATGGAAAATTCCTCTATTCAATGAATAGAGAAGTTAAAGCTTTGAGTTTTCATAATAAGACACAAAGACGACAGAAGTCTGAGAGCAACAAAAGTTTACCAGAAGCTGTGAGAGAAAGAGTTCTCAATTGCTCACCAGCAGGTCATCTCAAGGCCTCTTTTAACAGCCCCTTTTGCCATCTATTTCTGATTGACTTGTCCAGACATTTAGCAAGCCTTTGCAGGTTTGCCATGGCAATGAAAATTACTGAAGAAGTATTTCAAGACTCAACTGAATATTCTCCAAATCACACAAGTATCAAAAAACAGTAAGTTAAATTCCTCTCATCACCAGGAATGCACTAAATAACAAAAACCGGGATAAGGGATGTTGGCCAGTATTTACAATTCAGAGCCTTCCTGGGTCTACAATCTTGTCTCCACTGATCAACTTTATGCACTTTTCAATGCCATTTTCCCACTGACACAAAATTAACAGAATGATCAGCAGAAATAAGCCATTCAGAACCCTTCTTTCTCACTGTTTCCTTCAGCTCTAATCATGGAATCCTTATGCTGTAGTCAGCTGTAATGCTCTGGCAGCTCCTGGCTTGCAACTTTCATTTTTATACAGTTTCACTAATTCTTATCTTGAATATTTTAAAAAGGTTATTTTTCTGGATAATTCCTTTGGACCAGCTGCAGTGGAATTTCGATTTAGCTTTTTGCACTTTCTTTTTAAAGATGAGCTCATAAATTTAATGTAACCAAAATATTATGCCTATTGTGCAATTCTGTGAGAAAATTCTGCTTATTGGTGTCTCTTGTTTTCAGAGCATATTCAGCTAAGAAAATATCTCTCAACATCTCACACAAAATAAATTTTTTAATTGCTTGTAATTGTCACTCAGTAATAACCAGCAGATTACTGCCCCATTCTTATCCTCTTTTTGCACTTCCTGTTTTGTGTCAAATATTTTCTTGCTTTTCCAGATCTATGGGCAAGTCCACCTCATCTGTCCAAACTGTTCCTGATTCCCTTTCCCCAAAAGGAGAAGGGGAATACATTAATCTGTTTACCCATCTTTACCTAGACACACAGTCTACTCTTGTTTCATGCATATACCTAATAAAGTATTTTCCAGTTTTCAATTACTTACAGTCTCTATTTTCTCTCATTCTCATCTGTACACCTAATCTGCATTATCCATAGTTGTAGATTTCATAGTTGTATATAGACACTTTCACTGACACGTAAGAAACAACAGAGGCTTACCACATTCTTTCCTTAATTCAAGATGGGCTTACATATGCAAAGTACAAAAAGGCAGGTTCTGAGCTGACCAGCCAGCCTGACAAAAGAAAAAATGGGGAAAGGCGCATCCAGCAGCTGATGGTTGGTAATTTTGGCACTATAAGGGCCCAGATAGGAATACAAATATCTTGAGCAAAAAACGCGTAAGACTAAAAAGAAAGCCAATGCAAAAAATTTTGATTCCTAACTGTAGTTTCAAAGTAGTACTTCAATTTTGACATGCAATCTTCCTCCCAGATTTTAGTGCCTCCAGCTGGAAGTAGTACTGCCTGCCTGCTTAACTGCTCCACGAGAGAAGTTGATAATCAGTTTTTCTAAGTAACTGCATCCTTACACATCATGTTTTGTGCTACCCCCAGTGACATTTTCCAGTTTTTCTCATGTAAATTATTTATCTTAATTGACCACACAGCTGTCTTATTCAGGCTTGCAATGAGTGGGAACATTGAGATGTACTTTAAACTTTTGATTCAATGATGTAGTAAGTGGGAACCCATTTTAAAACACAATAATAATCAGGTCTTGCATTGATTTGGTTGATATGAAACGCCTGGAGTGTAAACACAGCTGCGTTTTTATAAATCTCATGCACAAAAGGAAGCCTTCTGTACCTGTAAATGTCCATTTCTAACCTTTCAATTCATGTAGAATAAACTACTGTCTAGAAAGAATGTACTTGCATGCTTGCACCCAAGCATGCAACAGGACTGTTTATTTTTCAGGCACTCACCTTGTAAACCCGACATATGCAACTTGGATTTTGAGAACAACTGCGAGGAAAGCCTAGAACACTGAGTATAAACTCCTTAAGAAACAGTAATGTTAAGACATTTCAAAGATAACTGTGCCTAATTGTAGAATAGGGGCATTTTTCAGTGTGATGGGATCCAGCGAGAACCAGGGGTTTGCTAACTTGCAGTTTCTGAACCTGACTGTATCCAAGAATTTTCTGACGCGGTGATGTCTGGATCTAGCCAAATCCAGGTGTGGCCCCGGCCCCACCAGTGCGCTCTCCTTCCCCACGGAACACCGCAGGCAGCCGCACGCCTGGCAGCAGCTCCGGGACACCCTGCCACCTTCTCGTTCCGCACGTCCCGCCAGCGCGGGGATCGGGACGCCCTCCGCGGCGAGCCGACGGCCGCGGCTGCCACGTCCTGGCTGCCGGCGAGACTGGCGCTCGCAGCAGGACGAGCTCGTCTTGTCTCGTTTTCAACTCGGAAAGAGGACACAGGAGGCTGTCCACCGCGGAGCGCAAAGTTCAGCCGCAGCGAGGCGGCCCGCAGAGCCGCGGCGGGACGTCCCTCGGCGATGCCCTCCCCCTCCCGCCCCGCGGGCGGCTCCCTGGCCCGCGCCCCGTTTCACACCTGGCTTCGAAGGGGAAGGCCATGACCCCAAGCTCGCCGGCATACCTGTCCCCGCGCATCACCTCCCGGGGCCCGCGGCGGGAAGCCGGGGCGGCACNCGGTGCCCGCTAGAAAGTAGTTTGTGACTAGAGTTACCTGTCCTATATTGACGTATCCGTATTTGGTCGCTATCCTGTTGGCCTCCGGGAGCCCCCCGGTTATCCGCACAGCCCAGTGGTTGGTGTAGAGGCGCGTCCTGCAGGCGGGCAGCAGGAACCCCAGCACCAGGGTGAGCCGGCAGAGAAGGTCCCCGCCGCCTCCGCCTCCCCAGCAACAGCGGCGCTTCCAGCCCATCTTCTCCTCCGCACGCAACCCCCACAAAACTTCTCCTTCCTTCTTCCGAGGCCCTTGTCCTCCCCTCCGGGCCGCTCCAGCGGTACGTCCTCCGAAGTTAGCCCGAGGAAGAAACTAGGAAGAGCTTGGAGTAGTGCATTGAACCGCCCGGGGGTTAAATGATGAGGGGGTGGGAATAGTGGTTCTGACCAGTGATTGCTGCTGTGCCCTCTTCCCGCCGCTCTCCCGGGATTAAGTAACTTGCTTGTGAGAGCTTCTCTCACTGCTCCTGAGCGCCAGCTTCTCCCTCTATCCCTAGCTACATGGGAAGTCGTCTCTCCGCGGGGAGGAGGGGTCCTTATCCCTCTCTCTACGTTTCCCTCCTCCCTGACTTCCTTCCCCCTCCCAGCGGTCTTCTGCCTCCTCTCCCGCGTCTGGCTTTTCTTCGCCTGTACTCGCTCCCTCGCTCCGGAATCCGGGAGCAGCGCGGCTGCGGCGGCAGGCGATGTGTGAGTGTTGGCAGCCCAGAGCCTCAGCGCACTCCGACTCGGCCACCTCCCTCTCCCCTCCCTCCTCCTTCTCCTCCGCCTCCTCTCCCCGCCCTCGCTCCCGCAGCGCCGAAGGCCAGGGGAAATGGCAGCCGAGTCGGCGCCGGGTTGCCTCACTTTCCGCGCTCCTGGGCCCCGGGCTACTGCTGGTCTCGTCAGCCGCCGCCCCCGAGCGCTGTCTCTGCCCCTCCGCCGGGCCAGGAGACCGCCGCCCCGCCGGCGGGGCTGCGGCAGACGCGGCGAGGTGCGAGGCCTGCGGCAAGGCCTCGTGTTGGGCACCGCCGGCGGCCTCTCGGCCCTGCGCCCGCGGGGCGCCCAGGGCGAGGAGGGGCCGAGGGGCCGTGGGAGAGCCCCAGCCGCTCCGGTAGGCCGGGTCTGCCCTGACCTGCTGTCGCTGCTAGGCTGCCAGGCAGGACAGGAGCAGCCCTACAGCTGCCTGTCCGGCAGCCACCGTGTGCCCGTTTGCTGGCTGCACTTCACATACATCGTTGTTTATGCAGCCCGTCTGTCCGTGGTCATCACCTTCATAAAGGAAAGTGGGTGGCTGCCGCTTTAGCAGAGGATCGGTGGTCCAGACCCAGACAGAGAAGATAGAGCTCCCACTGCTCCCTCATCCATGTGCCTATGCAGCGTTGCCACAGATTTGCAACCGGCTTCCATAAGCGCCTCTGGCATAGAGAAGATGCTGCTGGTCGTCAGCAGCTGTCTCAGGCTGGTGCCTCACTGGGGTGGGAGAAAACTAATGTCCCCTCCAGCCTAAGCTTGTTGTTTAATGGCCTAAGCATTTGAGCCACCATAATGACTTTGGCCTACCTGTACACCTACTTCGTTTTGCTTAGAAGTTAAAATGATTGGTCCAACGGACCTACTGTGAGGATCTGTTGTAAGTTTTGAAGTAATTTGGACATGAGAAGTACCATTGCAATGCACTAAGGTAAATTTGTGACTTTTTTCTCTGAGAAAAAGGTGTCAGCAAAGTCAGGCAGTTGTCACTCTCTTTTTTGCTGAAGTATGAGAAATTACATACTTTACAGAAGGTCACAGAATAACATGGAGTTCCATTTTTCCTCCACCAAAATGTGAAGGAAACGTCTCTACCGTTAAAGCAGCTGTTTCCCTTGAAAAGTAGAAATAGTAAAATGCAGAAAGCTATGTTTTCCAATTCAGGTGATTCTCTGATTTAAGTTCATTAATTTTTCCCTTACACATGGGTATTATACTGGTGATTAACATCTTCCCACATCTTTTGACAGCTTTTAAAGACTAGAAAGGAGGAAAATGCATTCTTTGCTTCCCTGTTTGTTTGATGTCTCTCAGAATTTATTTGCCAGAGAGTGCTTCTTCTCTGTTAGTATTTTTTTTTTTTAGTTTGCATGATCATTTTCTCAGTACATTCCAATGTACTGTGAAGTTCTCTTTGTACATTTAAGACCTCATGGCTTGCCTTCCCTAGGATTTCACAGATGGTGGCTTACTGTTGAGTAAATTGTTCTTGTATTGAAATTGCAGTCAACACTCTCATTGGATTCGTCAGGCCCATGTGTGAATTGTAGCTGTTAGGACCAGGCACTTACACCTTGTGCTAATATTCATAAATACACATTCCTTGAATATGACATTAAACATCCTGCAGTAATTAGCCCTCCTTATTCATTGGTTCAATGATAATTACACAAGTCAGCTCTTATCCTATATCTGGAGGGCTTAAATTATGCTTAATCATGAATATCCACCCTATTGAAGTAAATAGCAATCAATGGGTCACAAAACCTGAACCTTATGCAACCCCAGTTTGTTTTTCTAAAGACGATAAATTAAAAATTTATTTTCTGGTCTTTTCTCAGATCATTTTACTATTGTTTTGACTGCCATATTTATGCTATAGGTGATGGACAAAAGGTGCACACTAC
This sequence comes from Hypocryptadius cinnamomeus, assembly GCA_013400635.1. Taxonomy (NCBI): domain Eukaryota; kingdom Metazoa; phylum Chordata; class Aves; order Passeriformes; family Zosteropidae; genus Hypocryptadius; species Hypocryptadius cinnamomeus. The sequence continues at coordinate 12,853 of VYZP01050346.1, forward strand.
AAAGAAAAAGCCATACTGTCATGTACTTACTTCCACCTTGTCTCACTTGATGATGTTTTATGCACAGGCACCAAAGCCACTAGGAATCAGTTGATTTGATAAATACATCATTGTCCCCAAGTATCTTTTTGTAAAGCTGCATCATATTGCACGGCATAAAAGAAATGTTGTGAAAATTGTACTGTACATAAAAATAGCCTCTGGAAGAGGAGGGGTACAGTCCCCAGAGGCATTTTTTTCTGTGATTATAGTCCTCTTTGCTGAGGCCACTGTGTTGGATGGCAATTATAGCTAATGTGAGAACATTTGGACATTGGTTGTGTTGTGAAACATTTGAATATGTTTTAATATGAACTCCAGACTGCAAAATTTTGCTGAATACTAATCATAGCAAAATCCCTAGGGACTTCACTCCTTACACCCCCTAAAAAAAAATATTTTAAAAAAGAGGTGAGAACTCCTGCCATGCTGTATTCTGTTCCTTTCTGACAGAGCCAGGTAGTAAGTATACCAGGGGAGTGGAGAGACTTAGAGGACTGGCAGCAGTGTGGGAGTTTTATTCAGTGTGCCTGCTGTATATGGACTGTATGTAGCTGGTAGCTGCGCTTGCTTTTGAACTCTGTGGGAGACCTGATAGCTTGTCTGTCTGTACACCACAGGAAAAGTTTTTATCTCCTCTTGGCAAGGGCACTAATTTGCTTCATTTCATCATTATTGTCACACTGGTGCCTCTTGTTAACAGACACACACATCCCTCCACCCCCTTCTTGCCTCTCTTCTATGACAAAAGTCAGCATCTGTCTGACTGCTCAAAATGCAAATTTCCACAGGTCTCTCTCTCTTGTCCTTTACTTACTAATACTAATCTGTGAGTCCCTTCTCTGTTGTTAATCCCAAACAATAGTGATCCAGAATCTGACCTCAGTGACTGTTCTCACTTCTCTGCTATGTGCTCTAATTGCCTCTTGTTTTGCTGTTTTGCCTACCTAGTCCTGAAATTATTCTTTCCTGTCTAGTTCTTTCTCAGCCTGAAAATCCCTCTGGCTCACCAGCTCTGGCAGCCTTTTTACTGTGCTGTGCTTCATGTCAGTTTTCTAGCACTCCTGTATGTTTCGCGGATCAGTGCTCCAGAGATGTGTTAGGCACTCCAGAGTCATAATTAAGGAGGAAACCACATATAATACATAAATTTAAGGAAAGTGGCAGCTCAGTGTCTTCCAGGAAGAAGTCCTGCAAGCAGGTGTGCTGGCCCCTGAAGACATTCCAGAACACAGACTATTTTAAGAATAAACTGGGAATATATGTTCATTAGCCTTTGAGAGGAAGAGTCTGGGCCATAGTAGGTAAAAGAAAGGAAACTTCCAAAGAGTGGAGGTTGTGTCAAGGAGATGTTTAGAGGTTGCCCTAGAAAGATAGATAGTTTTGGAATCCAAAGGAGAATTTCGATTTCCTTTGTTTCAAGCATAACTGTTTTTACTGATTTTTATAAACAGTACAGCTAGGTCACTTGACACCAGCCACCATACGATCCAATTTGCTGGTACGCAGCTCTTTGATCTCCAGTTTTCCATGCTTCAGGCTTGCCTCTGATTTTACATATTAACATCAAATGCTTTTGAATAGAACTAAGTTTTTGGGGATTTTATTTGGTTTTTAATAAAACACTGGTTTTACATATAATCAAGTATATTAGCAGGTTTTTTCCTCACAAATACTTATCTCTTTATACTTTGAAGCAGGGTATGTATTTTGAGTACTTCATTGTTCTCATGAAATGCCACCTTTTTAGGTCCAAATTTTGAGTGAGAGTTTTCACCTGTACGAGACACTTTTTTTACACTCAGCAGCCAATTCGTTGAGATTGCTCAACCCCCTCACTGGGATACCTCTCACTGTTCCCAGTGTGTAGACTACAGGGTCTGTACACCTAACCCTGTGTGCAGTCCACTTGTTTCTCTTCCCACTTCTTGCTGGCCTCTATGGAAGCGCACATGATAATTGACAGCAGACTTTAATGAACTTTCTGGGAATGCCAAGGAGGAAAGACTTTTGTCCTGAATGTAGAGGAGATAAGAGACAGGACAGGTAAAAGTACTCAACTAGGGTAAAGAAGCTGGGGTGGCACAAAGCAATGAACAGAAGGAAATCAGGATCGGTATTTGGCCTCTGTCAGGGTGTGCTCCAGGCAAAGCCTCAATTTTTCCCTGAGCTCAGTGTCAGGAGCTCCATGGTTCACATAAGGAATCAAAGGGAATGATTCTTTATTTCTTGTCTGTTGGTAGTAAAGCAGTAGCATTTATGTCTGGATCTAAGAATAGGTGTGTGTCTGGGCTTTTCCTGGTCACTGATAATTGGACTGATACTGCCTTATTCAGGTACTATGTGGGTTTCCTTTTAGTTTTATGAATAAGGCTGCACTGCCTATTTTTCATCCTGTGAACAGAATGTCACTCTTATCTTTACATCTTTCATTGTGTTTATTATAATTTTTTGAAAGAATGTCTCTCCCCTCACTGTAGTTATGGCTATTCCTGCAGGCATAATTTGAAACTATGCTAGTGTAAGTTACACCATCTGAAGAGACTTCTTGTACTGGTGCCTGTGTCAGCATACTTATTTGCCATCTTCCCATTTGTGTAAATGCATCTCTTTGGGCTTTAATCTAAACTGTCATTTTTTCCTGTATATTTCTTTTTATATTCTTTTTTTGTTTTATTTTTTATTTTTAGTTTTTTTCATTTCAGAGATACAGCTGACAGTGCCAATAGCCATACTAACTTTACTGGTAACACACAGTGCATAGCTAGAGTGAATGGCTAAGACATGGAGAGAAAATGCTGGTGGAAGCAGGAATCTCTTTCAGCTGTCTTCAGTGCCTGACACAACATCCTGTAACAGTAAGCCCTGAGTTCTTTTCAGAAGAACTGCACATTTTCCCCCTCCACTTCTCATTGGCTTGTAAAGTTTCAATAATAGAATCTCAAATACGTGGAAAAAAGTTAAGTATAAAGATTACATTTCCAGTGTTTAGCTATGAATTTTAGCTTTGGAAAATACCACGGGCCTCTTTGATATGATGGTGAAAAGTTTTGAGGTTTTTTCTGAAAGTACTTATCTAAATGAATTGATTCATGTGGAAGATGAGGTATTTTTTCACTCAAATTCATTGAAGTTAACATTCCAGCTAACTTGTTCCTAAATTGTCCCCTGAGTCAGAACTATTGTAGCTACCCTATTCTGTAAAATTGACTCAGCTGTACTGCTAGTATCTGTAGGATTTTCCTTTCCCGTCATAGTATTGTAGAAGCCATCAAATACTACTGTTCTTTTCTTATACCGATATGTTGTTGGTAGCATACAGCCGAGATAATATTCTTGCTAAAAAGAGTGACCAGTGGCAAGTGAGAGTCCAACCCAGTTTCAAAAACATTAAAGAATAGTAGCTAAATGTCCTTACCTGAAGAAAAAAAAATCATCTCACGTGTTCTGTCATTGCCTGCTCTCATTTCACGAGCTCTGGTTGGACTGGTTCCAATTGTGCCCCAATCCTTCTCAGGGACTACTGTAGACCCTTCACTAATATAGCTAGTATTCTGCTTCTTTAGACATGCAATTATCTTCCGAGTCCTTGTTCCCTTATCTTTGTTCAGGTGCTAGCTCCTATTGTCATGCTATGTTCATGAAGTAACTAACTTCATGATGATAGTGGGATTATGTTTAGTCTTCTTTATCCTCTTCTTTTCTGTGAGAGGAAGCAGAGGTCACGTCTTTAATCTGTAAGAAAATCTGAGGACCTTTTCCACAGAAAAATGTGTAGAAATAATAGTCATTTATAATTTAAGAGTATCCCTTTTAACTTGGTACTCTCCAGTCCACCCAGTACAACTCCTTTGGATTATATGCCTGCATTTCTTTGCATGTAACTTGTTCAGTATAATTTGTTGATCCTTGAATTGAAAAAGAGCTTGTTTACTACAGCCAGTGTCTACCAGAAGATGTGACCTGGAAGTGGTGAGTTTGTTAGTGGGAATGGAGGCTGGAAGAACATCAGCCTGTCATTTAGGAAGTGTGTCAGGTTTTTATACTCTGTGTCCCAGGCAAGGAACAAGTTGGGAAAGGATGCGTTAGGCCATACACCCTCTGTTTCTAGGTGGTTGAATAATAATTAATTCTATTATAATTCAGTCATAATTCTCTCTTCAGGGAGGTCAAGGCCAAGACCTGTGGCATTGCCTTTTCTCATAAGATACCATTCACCAGCTTACTTGCTCCTGAATAATGAAGAATTTAAAGGGTTTACCAATCAAAAGAGTAGGGAAACCTCTATGTGCTCTACCCTGTTGTGGTAGTAATTAAACCAATGCCAAGACTGCAAAAATGGAAGTTCTCATTCATTTTTATTAGTTTTAACCAAAATGGGAAAATATTTAGTTATGTTTAATACATCCTGTCAGATTTTAAGTCTGAAAGGAAATGGACGGCAGAAACATAGACACCAGAAAGAATGGCCCAGCTACGAAGACAGGTATTGTGAGTGGCAGGTGTTGATTTCCAAGGGGGTGATGCTTATTGCATACCTCAGAAAGTCATTTTACTCTGTCAATTTACTAAGGAATTTACAATTCTGCTGCTTCTGTTAAAATTAATAGAGGAAATGCACATCTCTTCACATGCCGCCGCTCTGCCTGCTAAGGAGCAGACGTGTACTGCCAGTTCCTTTCAAGGCCTCTCTGTGTTCTTTGACTTAATGCGAAGGACAAAGTAATCTATTGATGAGAGCGCTTTCCTTTTCCAAATTTTATTCTTCATATACTGATACCCTTTTCTTCAATTTTCTTTTTTCCCCCACATATCTGCAATCAATCTGCCTTTCCTTATCTGCTTGTCTTTCAGATGCTGGGAAGATTTTTCTCTTGTCTTTTTGTCCAGGTCATCGTTTTTCCCCTTCATTGTCCCCCAAGACTTCTATTCTGTAGATACTACTCACGGGGTGTTATTCTCTGTGCTTACCTCTGTTTACCATGAAAAACAAGGGCCGTTGTAGCTGACAGTTTTCATGGATAGTATTGACCACGATGGCATGTAATATAGCATTGCTGAGAAATGCTCACTAAGTGTCGGGGGACAGAATGTAAAAAGGTAACAAAGATAGTGTAAAAGGTAATTTCACCCCTGAGGAGTGGCAGCTATTCCTAATTACCAAAGATTACAAGCAACCAGATGCCCCTAACAAGCAACAGCTGTGTACAATAAAGCTGAGTGGTATAGAAGGAGACCAGGTTAGCTGGGTGGAGAGTTTGCATGGAGATCACATGGAGCTTTGTGTGCTGAGCTGGGAAGAACAAGTCAGTGCTGCAAGGAGCTACCCATAGGAAACCACTGAGAAGGTACAGAACCTTTACATTAATAAGACAACAACTAAGGTATCATATCTACCTGATAGAGAACAACCTAATGCTCCTATAACTGGTAGTCTATGTTCAAAGTTCAGAGTCCAACCATAATGGTTAATGGTAACTGTGGATCAGAAGTTGCAACACTGGTGAGTCTTCAGCACAGCGATTTGTCTGTGTAAACCAGAAAAAGTAACTGGTGAGGGAGAAGAAGGATCTGGATGTGTTTTGCTGCACATTAATTCAGACAACTCATTTCTCCCAGAAAGTTCTGGTAATGTTATATTGTACATAAGTCTCCTCTGTGTCCAGTTCTGCTCACCTGTGCATTTATTGTGTGAAATGTAGTGGCTGGAGAATGATGGTAACTAGCAAGTGAAAATAGAACATCTATAGCCACAAAGCATCATCTTAGGTTTAGGTAAATTGCTTTAGGTAAGTTGCTTATATACAGATAATTTTTAGATGGTCTTTTGATTCTGTTATATTGTGTTCTATTACAAGAGTAAGAAAGAATGGCACAGGAGAGAGAAAAGGTAAGGAGTTAATTTTTAAAAAGTAATTAAATAAAAAAAAAAAGCTAGAAAAGTTTAGCCCCTGGTCAAACTTAAGACTGAAATGGATATTTTTTTAAGTAATTGATAAGAATACTGCTTTACTATGGGGATAATATATTATTTACAATCTCTCTGTGTATTAATTTTCTTGCTGTTAAATACTCACACATTTGTAAATGATGTGATATTCACAATAAAGTACATTTTCTATGTAGCTTTTTTAAAATAAAGTCTTTTTGGTTTGGATTTTGTTGTGAGTGATGGAAAAGACAGTTTTTGCTGTCTTTCTCTGCTCCTAGGAAATGAAACTGGCACAGTTCATGAGGAGATTAGATTGCTTACAGAAAATGTTCACACATGCTGGAAGAAATATATAACACTGGTTCTAAATTACATCAAGTTCTTCTGCATGCATAAACACTTCACTCTTTCTCCTCTTCTGTATCAGAGCCTTAGTTCTTTTTTGTCTCTTCTGTGTTGATTCCTCAGTAGGATAATTCAGAGCCGCATATTTGTATCTTTTAATTTTGATTCAGCAACTGAGCAACTCAAAAGCAAACAGTGCAAATGAGAACATTTGCTATTATACTTTTTAAAAGTCTGATGCTTCTCTGTGACCCTTTGCATTTACATTGGTTTTTTTCATGCAGCAAAATGCAGATTATTCCATGAAACAAATATGGTGCAGAGACCTGTTTAGCGTACAGAATGCACAGTTTTGATAGTTAGCAGTTCCAAAAGACACTGGAAAAATGTTCATTAAAAAGGAAAGAGCATCTGTGGAGACCCACCCTGAATGTGATGTTTGCCTGTTGGAAAGTGAATGGATTTTGGTCTGTTCTGCAGTCACAGCTCTCAGCTTGAATATTCACTATGTAAGAAGTGTATGTATAGTGTATAGTTCATTTCCACTGCCAATATACCAGTTCATTTAGTTTCCTTAGTGTTTCATGAGTGCTTCCTGAATGCAACTGAGTCATGCTCACAGATACACAGACTATGAAAGTGACATTTAAAATCTAATTTTGAAGCTCTACCTAGGAAATGAGCTCTGTAATCATCCATTTGTTTTCTGGGAATGTGTGTTGGGTATGGTCTGTGTCACCATGAGAGACAACACCTTAAAATCTGTGCTAGCTCTCCCTGAGAGATAAAAAAGACTGAGCCTTCTAACCAGAAGGGGTTGTGTTTGTACCATTAGAGAGAGAAGCAATACCCTCTGATTTATAGGAACAGTTAGAACTTGCCAGCACAGATAGATTTTGTTATACCCTCTGCCATTTATATTTTGTGCACATAAAGATTTTGTTATACTCTGTGCCACTTTCTACTTTATCTTTATTCATCCATCTATGAAGTAAACCGAACCAAAAAAGTATGTAAGCACTCCTAGCACTAAAATAATGAGTAAGAAATTACAATTTCTCGTAGACATTTAGTAAAAAGTAGAAGGAACTCTTGTTACTTGCACTGTGGCAGACAAATACAGCAACAGCCAATGGACTGTGTCATGTGCTCACTTAGTCAATTTTATGATCTAAGTTGCTTGGTCGACTCCAGTTCTGGACAGTTTTCTGATCAACTCCACAGCTGTATACCACTCTCTGTTGTCATCAGAAAAAAATAATGCACCTTTCCATGAATATAATAGTGAGGAGTATCTGGGTCAGGATGATGTGTTCCCAGCACACCTGCAGGAGGTCATTGATTCAGGTCACATAACTACAATGTTGGCTGTCTCTGGAGTGGGTCCAAATGTATTAATTCCTGATTCAGAGTCTTTAGATGCACGGGCACATCTTCTTAACACTGCTGCACGATGGTCTCAAGATGGCAAAGGTGGTGCAAGCATTTCTGAATAATATTTTTACTGTTTCCTCAAGTACAGGAAGTGATGCTTGAATACTGCTGTAAGCATTAGGAAAACAATAATTCCTTCTCCAACAGAATATGTTTTGTTTAGCATCAGGAATACCACAGGTGAGGACATAACAGAAAACATAAACAGAGGAAACAATATAACAGAACCGGCAAGCTTTTCATCTCTTAATGTCATATGGAGATGCTGTGGGGATGAGAAGTTAACACATGGATGCCAGCTGTAGCAGCTAAATGTCTCAAGGAAACTTGTTCTTATTTAATGAAATCCATTCATGAGTGACCTAATAAAACTCAGAAGAGATTACCAGATTTATTCTTGGGAAGGAAAGAAAGTGAAACTCAGAGGCCAACAGACTCTAAACATGATGAAAATGTGACTGTTAGTTCAGATTTTAATCTCCAGATGTTCAAAGAAGTTTTTTCCTTTTTGTAGTTTTTTGAGATAACAAATTGCATAATATGTTGGAAAACAACCTGTAAAAGTACATAAAACAAACTCAGACAAAATCAGAAAACAGTTATATTCAGAAACAGGGCTGGATGTTCTGTGAAAAACTGCTGACACTATCTGAGAAGAATTCTGGCTTTACCATGAGCTCATTTTTAGGAAAACTAGACTGCTATGCTGCCCCTGGAGCGACCAGGAAATGGTGACTTACAGAGATTACTATACTGTGTCTAAACTAACTGCAGCATATAGTACCTCATTGCAACAATGCAGCTAAATCCAAGACATATTTGATGTGTGCTACTGCATTTCTTCTTGTCCTTTTCTTCCTGTGTGCATTAGGACACCATGGAAATTACAAGGAGTGACTTGAGGTCATCTTGTAACCTGTGAGCCACCTTTCATTCCCATCATACTTGCCTATGTGAAGCTCTATATTGCAAACATAACTAAAATTTTCTTTATGCTGCAGACCTTCTTATTTGTTGTAACACTGGAAGCTCCAGGTAACATTATTAATATTGTTTGCCGGAATAGATAGAAGGTACAAATAGGTGAAGAGCATCTTCTGCTTTAGACATGACAAATCAAAACTTACTCTGCCCTTTTAAAATGTTTATAATAAACTGATGTCCTTCATTGGCTGTAAAAGTAGCAAATATACTTAAACTATTTGAAGCCTAACTAGAGGCAGTATCATTATTCTGTGTATTTCACATGGGATTTTGCTATTGATCATTTGATCAATAAAGTAAAAAATAAAAACCTCAAGATTATAAATCAGACTTTCAGGAAGCCTTAATGTAAT
>VYZP01050369.1:0-17893 GCA_013400635.1 Hypocryptadius cinnamomeus
AAAAAAAAAAAAAAAAAAAAGAAAAACAAAGCAAATGAGGAAGAAAAGGAGGAGGAAGAAGAGGAGGAGGAAGAGGAGAATCTTTGTCTTATTATGACATACGTGACTTGGACACACACTGAGATGAAAAAGGAAAAGGCCTCATCTATAAATGTATGCCAAGGTTACAGAATAATGGGAAAAAGTGGTCTAGCAGGAAAATCTTAAGCAAAAGTGTGCTAACTGCAGAAGGGTTAACACTGGTAACATACTGTGGCAGAAGATTAAAAAAAAGTTGAGGTTTACTTTAAATTAACCCTTTCCAGTCCATATGCCACTAAGCAGGTACCAACCTAGAAAAATAGTCCACCTAGCAGTAGCGGCCCTTTGAAATTAAAAAAAGAAAAAAAAAAAAAAAATTTCTTTTGTTCAAGTCAGGGCAGCCACAAAAGTCCCGAATCTGTTGGAGATGTCCGAGTGCAGGGACCTCCACGTCGGCACCGCAGTCCGGCCCTTCGCCTCGCCCACGTCGTCCGTGCAGTGGACCGAGAGGCACTGCAGGTGGGTGCCCGTCTGCGCCGCCGCCGCCGAGGTCTTGCTCGGGGGAAGGTCGTGGGCTGGAAAGGGTTCACAGAGAGAGGTTAGGAGACCCATGACACACAACCCCATCAACTCACAGCCTGCCAGTGGTTGTCACACCCTCTCCCCACCGGCTGTGCCCCTCTCCCGTATCTCCGGCTGGGTGTCACCACCACCGAGTCACCACCAAAGGTATGGCTCCCCCTGCCCACCCCGAAGCGAGATCTGGCTGGCTGTTCACCAGGCCAGAAGAACACCACCTGAGAGAAACCAGGATGTGTCTGAACGCCGGGACCGACCCAGGACCGAGGAGTGTGTCCTAGACCGCAGCACAATCGGGAACTTTCCTTCCCCGCTGGAAACGGATGCTGAAACACCACCAAGCAGGAAGCCAGCCCCGAACCCTCCGTGCCCTCGTGGTCAGTCCCAGCATCGGTCTCCCTCTTCCCCTCTTAATGCAGCACTGTGATAATGTTTTTCTTGAAAATTCATTCATTTTAGGATTTTGTATGATCTTTAGCTATCATTAGTTTCTGTTAACCACAGAAATGTAAAACTTTAACTGAAACATCCTAAACAATGTCCCTAGGCCTTTTTCCTCCGGCTTTTACAGTTAATGTGAAGAGTAGCTAAAATGGGTAGAACATGACAAAGATGCCAAAAACAAGCTGTAAATATTTTAACATCTCAGGACTTTTCCTCCCATCACCTTTCTCCTATTCCACAAAGCCAAGCATTGTAGGGATACCACACTTCATGGGGCAATTCATATTACTTTCATTGAACTTCCTGCTATACCAGATACAAAACCAGAACTGAACAGCTTGTTACACAATCACAATGGTATTAAAAAATAATGCTAAACTAGCCTGGTAGTCCCTGGTTTAAAATGGAAAAGGCTTTCAATGCTTCCTTATCACAGGATGTCAGAGATGCTCATATCTAAAACAGTGTAACAACGCCACACAGCAACTACCAAGAATCTGAGGATGTGATGCCATAAATGCTGGGAGAAGGAACCAGGCTCCAGAGCAGCACTGCTGCCTGCTCACAGAGCTCACTAACTGCTCTGTGTCAGTGCTGCAATGTGCAAAATCCACACAGAGCTCCACTGCACACCTCAGCTGTGGGGACCCGTGCTTGCTTTTCTCCAGGCACCCTCCTGTGCTGCTCCAGCTGAGGATCCAGCAGCAGCAGGGCAAAGGTGCTCACACTGTCTACACCCAAATGGAATCCACCTCCCTGCAGTTAGTGTTGGGTGGTTTTAGTCAGTTTTGATGAACAGGCAGCACTGAGGGGCTGAGCAGAAGCATGGAGCAGAGGCTGCTGCATGATACCTGAAGTTCCAACAGGCAAAGAGGTGTTGGCTCAGATCCCTTCCCAGCACATGGAGCTTCCACTCTTCTTGGCTGTCACCCCGAGTCCTACAGCTTTGGGAAAATCACAGGGCAAAAACCCCAGACTCCCTGAATAACTGCTATTTGATCAGGTGTTCAATTAAACTTATTGTCCAGAATGCAAGTATACCTAAGACATTTTTTATTTATAAAATATTCAAAACTCAGATAGGATTGTGCAGAAAATTGTGAACAGGAAATGTTTTCCTCACTTGTATTTGTTCACAAGACACGCAGTACCCACTGTTTTTATTCTTAGGTCTCCCTGACTGCACAGGACATGCTGGGCTCGGCACAGGAAGAGCCAGCGCCTCGAGATTAGTCCTTGTGACAGCAGCTCTCTTCCTCTCCTGCAGAGAAAGAGGAAAGAGTCCCACAGCTGAACTGCTGCCACAAGGGGCCCAGGGGTCCCAGCAGTGTTTCTACAAGGGCTGCAGGAGACCCCCAACAGCCAAGGCAGAGGTGGAACATTCCCAGGCTGGGATCAGAGCCAGAGCTCCTCTGCACCAGCTGTGCAGGCACCCCAACACCTAGAATAGAGCTGGTCCTCAGCAGCAACTACGTGAACAAGTTCATGTGCCACAAGGAATTAGAGAATAAAAAATTAGGCTTATTTGTTTGTAAATCAGCAAATTATTTCTAAGCCATTTGCTGTGGATAAAATTCATAAGCAAACTACTGATAAAGAAATCAAAGCAAAATCTCACATGGATGAATAAGATTCCTTGGCTTGAGAGGAAAACCCAAGTAAAAGAGGTGAGCAGGAACTGAGCCTCAGTTTGCAAAGCCAATACTGACTGACACTGCCCACACGAGCCTTGCTCACCATGGGACACCACTGTGGGAGCTCCAGCTCTCCTGTCTGTCGTTAACGAGCACAGAAAATGACGTATTCAAATCCAAAACAAAGAGAGCTCGCAGCAAAGCTTGCACTGGCACAAGAATTCTCAAAGCCAATCTGGGTGGAAATTTTCAGTGCAATTTACTTTTCCCAGTATTTCTGTCTTGACAAAAGTATGATGCTTTCCAGGAAAAAACCTTTGTAGCAAAAAATTAAAGTTGTGCTGATCCACCTGGTGAGAATTATGTTCTTAAGTATGAGATACTGCCTGATGCTTGTCCAGAACAGTAACACTCTCCCAGCAGATCTGTTTCACCAGCCATCATCTCTGCCTCCTCCCTCACAGCCACAGTGTCCTGGCACTCCCCAACCACAGTGTCCACGGTCCAGAGCAGTTCTGGTAGCTGAGATGGACGTGACTCGGCACATTAAAATCAGTCAGGTAATGCAAGATGGTGTCACCACATCATTGCCTCACAGCTGCCAAGTTCCAGATAAATCATTGTCAGTTACAAAGTACCTCACTGAAAGCAGGGAATTTTTAAACAAATTATCTTTAAACTGCACAACTGCCTGTATTAGCAACTACTGCAAGAAATCTGTGTTATTAAAAAAAGCAGTACACTTCTAATAAGGGCCATCCTCCACACCCAAGATCTTGAGATGGTCTGGGTGGAGACTTCCCCTCCAAACCAAAGGACATGACACAGAACCCGGGACTGACAAAAGCACAACCACCCTGCACAAAGGACAGCGTGTGCCACTTGGAAACAGCAAATGCTGAAGCAGAGGTAAGAAATCAAACATCTTATATAAACTCATGTCATGTTCATGTGAAAGGCATGAAACTCAAAGCAGTAAAGTGACCAAAGACCAAAAGAAGTCTGGAAAATGCTCCCCCATTATGGTGTCCTTCCCCACTGCTATTGGTGATGCTGTGGTGGTCTCAAGAGCCAGTTTGCTTTTAGGCAAGAGCTTCTGACCAAGCTTTGCCCAGCCAAACACATTCCAGCCATTCAGCCCCAGACAAACAGCGAGAAGAGAGTGCCCAGCCAGGCTCCCCAGCCTCCCCTCCAGGCCCGACCCTCTGCTCTGACCCTGCACATTTAGGAAGCTGCTCTTTCGTTCTGCTCTACTTTGCAAAGGCACACAGCCTTCAAAAAGAAAAGGTTGCTGTTTGTTTGTTTGTTTACACAGCATTAATGGCAGCGTGGTGACTAACCCAGGAGCCTGGCCAGCAGCGTTGGAGCCTGCAGCTGGGACACAGGAAGAGAACCAGTTCTGCACCACAAAAAAATTCAATACACACACTACAGACTGCTTTTCCATATCAGCTCAGAAAAAACCACATTTCTTTAGTGAGGTTAGACCCTGGCATTCACCTTACTCTGCAGACAGCATGTGTACACACCTTCAGTCCCTCCAGCTTCCTTCTCCCTTTTTCATGAGACCCTGAGCAGTTAAGCTGCTCAATATAAAGCCTCTTTTGTCATGCAGCATCTTCTTATGCATTATGAAAAAACAAACTTGTTCTCTTTACTGTGACAACCCCACCAAGCACTGTGCAAACCCAAAGGTGTCCCAATTTTTAAGTAAAGTAATCCTATTAAAAACGAGTTCACCTGCACAGCTACCACACATTGAGTGCATCTTCTCGTCAGAGAGGAGGCTAATTGAAGGAGGGCTGGTGTAGTCAAGGCAACTGCAGATGCTACGCTGAGACACCAGGAGCTGATGCTGCTCTTCAGGTGCTGCTTATGCCATCCTTCTCATTTTTGCCCAAATCACCACCAACAAAAGGACGGAAAGCAGCGAGACACAGGAGCGAGAGCACAGACACAGTCTGGTAGGGGTCTGGTTGGGAGTGGGTTCCACTCCACATTTCAGCGTTCCTTGGAGATTGAAGTGACAAACAGGAGGTGAAGATCCCTAGAATGGCTCCTTGCCCCAGGGCTCATCCCTTACACTTCTTCACCGCTCTGACACAGGCTCAGCCGCCCGCGCTGCCCAGGGTCCGGCTGCCCGGCACAGCACGGCCCCGCCGCCGCCCTCGATGGCCAGCCAAGCGTGAAGGCCCTGGATTGCTACTGATCTTGTCAAGGCTGAATCGGAGGATTTGGCCAATAACGCTATATTCCCTGATCAGAGATCTGTTTCCCCTCTACCATCTGATAACCACTCTTAAAGGACGCGTTAATGGGCTTCCCTTCACTCCGTGCCTGTTAAGCAGAGGCCGAACTACCATAAGAAGGAATAGATTTGAGTAATGATCCCTTATGAGGCAGCAAACCTACATATAGTGTTTAAAATTATTCCCTTAGGACAAGATGTTTTTCACCAAATCTCCCACATGACAGTTTGACATATTGGTTCAGGCACATAGCTCTGCATTTGTACACAGCACAGAAGCATCTCTTTTCAGTTTTTGAGAAAAATAAGGTCTGAAAACATTTCATGTTTCCCTGGACACTGGACCTAGTCTCCACAGATTAATTTATTCCTGAAATTGTATTTTTAAAATTTTATTTTTAAACACAACTAGTTCATTTGTGTTGATAAACAAATGAGCAATCTCCTTCCTCACCTCTGCGGCACTGACAAAGTCCTTGACAAAGGCATTTTCTTGACCCTGGAATACAAGGAGACAAGGGCTTGCATTTGTTCCTAGAAACAAACATGGCACCTGCCACCTGCTTACACCATCAACCTGCATGGCTTTCAGGTGCCTTCACCCCTGACAACCACAGCCTGCTTTGGGCTGGATGTCTCTGCTGTTCCCAATGCTTGGAGGGCACAGGCTGCCTCTAGACCCAGACTGGCAGCACGCAGCTCTGCTGACACTCAAGGAAAAGTCCCAACTACCAGTTATTAGAACATTCCTCTTAATTTGATTTTACTTCTTCATTTATTCTGTGTAATCCCTGCTCATATGCACAGAATTCAGTGTTGGTGGTTAAGGTGAACAGCTGATGCCAAGGACTCATCAGGACGAGCTCAGCGGAAATGGGGACAGGTGACTCCTCACACTGCTGACCAGAAGCACTCAGCAGAGACACCCCAGCTCCAGGGTATAGGCCACATTTCACTCCATGACATTTCAAGAAGCCATTTGGCTTGGTCAGCCCCTCAATTTATTGTCAAGGCCCAGCCAGCTGAGCGCTCTCTGAGAGCCTTTCTCACGGAAGGAGGAAGGGCTCTTCATCAAACATGCGTGCACAGTGCTGAGCACCCTCCCACAGCACTCGTATATCCTGCAAACCAGGATTAAAGCTCTGCCTTTGCTGCAATACAGACAAGACTCACCCAAAGGCATGGCACACCCAGGCTAACACACAGTCTGCTCACCCTTAATGCTGCTTGCTGCCCACCCCTTCATCAGCCCATCAGCTCTGGCAGCATCCTCTGGTCCTCACAGGCCCTTCCTCCACAGACAGCTTGATTAATTGGAGGTGCCTGAGGCTCTAAAGGGAGCGTGTATCAGCCCATGCTACAGAGATGTTTATTTTGTTTTCAGTGGTCTCCAAGCTGGCATGGGGCTCCATCAGAGCTCGCTGCTTGCACAGAATTCAGATAACAGGAGACACATAGTGCTTGCTGCAAATACATATTTTTCTTTTTTCTCCCTTGACCTCTTTTCCTGCTCCTGCTTTCACCAGGAGCAATGAAAGGATGTGCATGCCACGACAGGGAGGCTGCCCAAACCCACGGCAGCGTTAAGAGTTTGCTGTCAGGCTGTAGGATTACAGTCAGACTGTGAGCCACATGCTCACAGAAAGAAACAGAAGAAACTGGTGAAAAAAACGTGAAGTAGGAAAAATGCTAACCCTATCAATGGAAAAAGCAGCACTCATCTTACATGTAGCATGACCTTGAAGACACAGAATGAAGGATGTGTGGATGAGGACAATGACATTGCTGTTGTAAAATCCACATTCCCTCCACTGTGCCAGGAAGAGACAAGAGATGGGGAACTCATTGCTCCCCACCTTGCTGCCACTGCCCGGCAGGAGAGCAACACGCCACCATGGCTCCATAAGCAAGTGTGAAACTGCCTACACCTATTTATTTCTCTGGAGGCTACTGTTAAATCACCGTTTTCCAGCTCTATGACTCTCCAAGAAGAAAGGTAAGCTCTGCATCCCTGGAGAAGCCAGAAGCTCTGGGCCTCGGGACAGCACCAGCTGCTGTACCTTGCTAGGTGGCCACAGGGACAACGGACTGTTTCTAACTCATATCCTTCCTCTCTTTTGGCTACCTTCAGTTCCTCTTTTCAGTTTAACACACTGACTCTCAGGCTGGCTTCCCTGCAAAACACAAACCGCAGAGGGAGGTCCTGCCTACCCCCCGGTGAAGGGGCTGATGCTGGGGTTTGGTTCTCACAGAACAAAAGACTGTTCAGGCAAACCAGGTCCCACCCCAGCTGCAGTGCTACTGTTTGCTAGTCTGGTTGTGCCTACCCCATGCAGGTGAACCACTGCTTGTCTGTGACAGCCATGGAAAGCTGAGCTTCCAACCAGGGCCTAACCCAACCACATGGCTCCAAACTGCTGGTCAGCTCTGCTGCCATCACCAACACTGCTCTCCTCAGCTCTGCACTGTGTGAGAACTGTGGCCCTGCCCAAGCAAAGAAAACTGGCATTAAAAATCAAACCAAACCAACCACCAACAACAGTCAGACAAAGTCTGGACACTTCCAACAGAAAATAAACGTGAGTCCGGCAACTGCAGCCCATTCCAGCACAGCCAACTCAACACTCACAACACCCATACGCTGCCATCCAACACCAGTGAAGCCTCGGGGAGCTCCAAGTTATGTTCCAGGGTCTGTTGTTCTTCCCCCTCAAAAAACCTGAACGCTTCTGCTCATCTCTGAAAGGTGTGAACTGCCTAAGCCCCACCCACCAGCTCCATCACACTGACACTCAGACCTGGCACTGGGAAGAGGCTATGACCAGCTTCTCTCACATAACCCCTCCTTCCGAAGGGCTGTGGCTGTCTCAGATGTGGCCCTGCCTCTGAATCCAGCCCCCAGGGTGAGAAGACCACCTCCATGGCAGGAAAGAATATTGGCTGACTGATCCTGTGTTTTCATGCTGCTGGCATACATCACCTGCTTGCACTAACTAAATGCTCTGAGCCTATTTTCACCAAGAATGACAAATGACACATCCATGATGAGTAAGGAAATGCTGGGTTTTGCTTTCAAATGTATTTCATATGTACGCAAACTATCACATGACAGTTTTACACACAGCTCCAGCCATGCAAAACCCATCTCTTGACTGCCAGAACGCACAAGCAAACAAAAGATTTTCAATAAAATCCAAAGTGGAATTTTCTGATTGCACAGAAGTCACATGAAACCATTCAGTAAGCTCTTACTTAAATAAAACCAGTTCTGAACACAGTCTAGTATTATTTCAGGACAGGCCAAAATTGAAAAAAGATGCTACTTAAACTTTCTGCATTAAATCACTACCTGGACATTCCAAAAATAAGGCAAAATGCCAACTTCCACTAGCAAGGGAAGGGGTGTACCAATGGATTTCTAAAGGCAATGAATAGTTCATGATTATGCACAGAGCAAACAGAAAGAGAAACACGTAAATTCCAGTGCTTCATCAGATTTATGCAAGAGCTTTGATACAATTGTGGGGGGAAAAATAGATATTACAGTAATAAGTAGGATATTTAAGTCCTGCAGAACATATATGGAAAACCATTTTCCTTGAGTGAAAACAGAATTAAAGATGAAGATTTCCTTTAAAGAACTTTGTTTGTAGTCATTTAGTTTCAGGATGCAAATTAAATGAGCACTTGTTAGCCAAGCAAAAGAAGGGAATTAGCTCTGAAATATTTTCAGTCTCTTGTGAGACACTCAGATACACTTGGCCAAAGACTTTTAGGTGTTTTGTCAAATTGTTCCCCAAGAGCTCCCCTGTGTTCTCACATCCCAAAGCCAGGTCTGCATCCAGCCTGGCTGCCAGGGGTGGGACAGGGATCTGCTTGATCCCTCTGTCTCCTCCCTGGCTCTGCCCACAGCTCCCGGAGGTGCCTCTGCCCCATCCATAACTCACAATTAGAGAGCCCGTAACACAAAACTGCCACAGGCAAAGTCAATCTCTCCCAGGGGCCTCACACATCTGAGGCTCCTGCACACCAAGAAACGGTGATCATGTGCAGTAATGCTTGGGGTTAAACCACACAAGTTCAAGGATATCCCTGAAAACTCAGTGGGAGTTTACCAAAGGCTAACATTAGTGAGAAGAACCAGCATCAAGGATCACTAGCTCTTTTATGCCATTTATTTATAGCCTACCTTGAAACATCCCATTTCTCTTTAGGACACCTCCAGCTGAAGTTTGGTGTCTCAGGGGCGAATGAGGAGACTTTGGGAAACAGCATTCAGGAAAAAAAAAGGTGTTCAAGCAATTTTACCACTCACAGACCAAGAGAAAAGGAAGACCAGAGACCTGAGGTCAAAGCTGGCACCTGCAGAGAGACAGTTCAGAGATGGACAGAACAGTCTGAACAGGGCTCTAAGCACCTGGTCTAGTGGAAGGTGCCCCTGCCCATGGCAGGGGTGTGGAATAAGATGAGTTTTAAGNGGCATTCTTAGGTACAGCTGTAAGTGCCACTATTAGGATAAGAGAAATATAAGCTCATCTTTTACTTCCAATTGTCACATCACTGTGGAGAGTCTTCATGAAATTCTCAGAATAGCAACGAATCAGGAGCAAACAGCTGTTCAAGCAGGAAAGTCACAGGTAGACAGACTTTTCTTGCTTCAACAAAAAATTAACTCTAAAGTTTCACAGGCCAGTAAATCAACAAAATGGGCCTGTACAACACAGGACAAACAGTCTGATCTTCCAGCCCAAAGCTGATATATGGGCCTGTGTTCTCCTTCCGGCCATATGCTCACGTGATTTATGACCCACAACAATTTCAATACTCCTGGAAAATGAAAGAACAGCAGACAATTAGTTCATCCCACTATGCTGGGGATTGTGTGGGCTCTGCCCTGTGGAACCTCCCCACAGAGTGGGGGCCAGCAGCCCCCGTTGCTCCTGCAGGGCAGGGGAGGGACGCGGGGCTGAGCAGCACCCAAGCACTGGCACAGGGAGCACAGCACATCCCCAAGACTTCACTGCACGGAGCAGCCCACAGGAACATCAAGAGAGATGTAGAGGGACTTCTAACCAGGGCCTGGAGTGACAAGACAAGGGGGAATGTCCTCCTCTGAGAGAGGGCGGGATTAGATTGGATATTGGTAAGAAATTATTTACTCAGTGAGTACTGAAGCACTGGAACAGACTGCCCAGAGAAATTGTGCCTGTCCTATTCCTGCAAGTGTGCAAGGGCCAGGCTGGATGGAGCTTGGAGCAACCTGGTCTAGTGAAAGGTGAAAAGTGAAAAGTGAAAGGTGTTCCTGCCCACAGCTGGAATGAAATGACCCTTCCCATCCAATTCTCTCATTCTCTTCTGTGATTCATTCTTATCCCATCTGTAAGTACAGCTGTTTGTGACAGCTGCTGCTAACCTGGTCTAGATCTGGTCAGTGCAGAAGAACAGACCATCCCACTAGCAGGGCGTAAGGACCTTGTCATCTCTACCTGCAGCTGTGCCAGGCAGGGCACTGCCTGCAAGGCAAACACTGTCAAACCAGGCAGGATTCAGCTCTGCAGCACCTGCTTCACTGCCACAACACAAATGCAAAGGCATCACCAAACAAACAAACAAAATCCTCCACCCCACCCTGAATTAGGCTTTTCCCTCACATAGGTGGGGTGAAGTGCAAGTTCAACAGCTTGACTCATACAGCCAAAACTTCACCCAACCCCAGCACCATGGCAGCATCAGCTGGG
Organism: Hypocryptadius cinnamomeus; assembly: GCA_013400635.1. Classification (NCBI taxonomy): domain Eukaryota; kingdom Metazoa; phylum Chordata; class Aves; order Passeriformes; family Zosteropidae; genus Hypocryptadius; species Hypocryptadius cinnamomeus. Next base: position 10,665 of record VYZP01050369.1, read on the forward strand.
GCTGATGCACTTGTGAACCACCACAGAGCACACAGCTGAGAGCCTGTGAGATACCAAGTCCAGTGACACAACACCAAAATTGGTATTTTTGAAGCCAAGGGTATCCAGACGGGTCTTTAGCTAACTTCTGAGTGACAAACCCAAGTCACGCGTCTACTCAAAGGCATGGCTCTGAACAGCAGCATCATGCCCTCCATGGATGAACATTTTGTCCACTGGGAAATGTGCCAAATAACTCAGGTATCCATAACAGTACTGCAATGAATTCTGCTATCTGCCATCCTGCTCAGGTCTGCATCTACACAGCTTCATCCCCCAGCAGCAGAGCTGCCAAGGCAGATGGGCCAGCAAGGCTTCAACAAGAGGGTGAGCAAAATGGCAGCAGGAGCATCCATTACCCACAGGACAGCAAGGATGGAGAGATGGAGTCTGAGCTCAGTGTCTTAATGTACCCGCCTTGCCTCCCTTCCTGCAGGTCTTAAGCAGAAGGCAGCCGTGCTGAAGGAGTTAATCTTGCCTGGAACAGCCTATCTCCGGTTTCTCAGAAACTCCAAGGCTGCAGAGCTGGGCTTTCTGCTCCCTGCCTGCTCCTGCCTGCCCTGCCTGCAGCCTGACCCCTGACATTTCCACTCTGCTTCTCCCTGGCATGGAAAACTTAACCATACACAAACAAACAGGTTGGGAGGACAGATAAATGGAAGAGAGGAGGAGAAAGGGAAGATTGCTCAGATTCCTTGTCAAGGCCCTGATTAAATAACAGCAGCACCACCAGACGTGGGTGAGGGGCTGGCATTTATCAGTAAACCCTGAAGTCTACAGCAAGACATCTCTGTTTAATTAATCCTGAAAGGGTCCCTTCCCCCTTCTACTTCCCAGGGAGGTTTTGAGGATCTGCAAGTTTAAAGACACAGCGAATCCTTTTTAGCTCTTTCCTTACAAAACACAAGGGCAAAACCACAGTCAGGATTTACTAATTCTGTGGCAAAGGCTTCCATTGCACGAACACATGCAGGCAACCCCCACTGAGGGAGCATCTTGGATTCAGTCGTACCTCTGAGGCAATACACCCATCATGTGACAGCTTTAGAGTGACCAGCTGGAAGCCTGCACACACGTAATCACAACCAGGCATGGATCTGCAGACCTCACCTGGACTCTTTTTGCCATTCTTACACAATACCCATTTCCCAAGGGATAAGTCTCTTCAGTGCCTGATGCAGTTCTAGTGTCACCCATTTTTGTACAGTTTTCCCACGGTGGCATCACCATCACCCAGCAATGGAAGAGACTGCACATACACATAAAGCAAGACAACTGCAAATGCTCTTGTCTCTGGGCTTTCACGTAGCTTGAGGAGGCTTGGGAGGACCTTCCAAGGCACCTTCCATTTCAGGAGGTCCCCTGCCCTTTGATCCAAGGTGAACATTGTACTAGTGCAGAAGAACAGAGTTTCACCCATCAGCCATGAAGGGCCACAAAGCTGGAAAGTCACTCCACACCTCAGCAGCAATGCGAGAGGAGCTCTGCTTCCAGGATGCCTTCATCCCACCACAATGTTCAGAGAGCTGTAAGGTCTCTGAGGGCTGTAACAGCAATGGAAGCTCTGGATCCTAAAGAGTGGACAGACCACCAAACCCTTAAACAGCTTCCAACAGAAGAGGCCTCAGCAAACACTTCCCAAGGCTCAACATCAGTCCTCAACAGGGAACAGGGCAGGCAGGGTCTGGCAGCAGTGCTCAGGTCCCCAGGTCAGCCACCTTAACCACCATTCACCCAACCAACCACCCAAGCGATGGAAGAGTTAGAGAGATCAATTCTTTTTGTGTGGTGTAACCCGCAAAAAGAGAAAATTTTAAAGTAGCAGAAAATCTCTGTAATAATGACTTCTAGTCCAATCAGAAGCAAAAGAAGGGGTGGGGGGAAAGGGAAAATTTAAAAGTCTAAGTTCAAATTGTAAAATAAATCTGTAATTCATATCAGCTTTATAAAATTCCCAGGAAAATACAAAGTCAAAACCAGTTATTTTCTTGAGGATCTATATTCTTAAATACCTGGTTTCAACATAATCTCTTTTTAAAGAAGTACTGGAATGGGGGATGAACTGTGAGGAACTGAAAAGGTCTCTGCCTACCCAAAAAAAAATCATTATACAATGACAAGAGACAATCCAGTCTATAATCAAAGACAGAATCCTGACATGTTCAAAGAGAAAATTATTGTAACAGTGACTTTGAAGATGAGAAGGGTTTTTTTGATTGAAACAATGGCCATCAAGATTTTTACTGTAGCAGCCAATGTTTAAATGCATCACTCAGCATGCTGAGTGCCTGCAGATACACTGAGCACCAACAGCAAAAAAACCATGTAAAAATAAAATAGTGACACCTAAGAAAGTCCTACCTAAAGTGGAACCAGGCAATACTCTGAGTGTGAACCACTCACACCAGGGAGCAAACACTCCTACTGATGGGCATGCTTGTCCCAGGAAGTGAAGTTTTACGGAAGAGCCAGTGTCCCATTAACACAAAACTTGCAAGTTACAAGGCACTACACTAAAATATTTAAATTTTCAACATTTGCTTCCAGGGAGTTGTATATTTGGCTGTAAAAGTCGTGATCTGCACTCTTTGATGAACTAGTGTGATTCACAGAAAATGAATCACAAAAGGCAAGTTTGGTGACTAAAAAAATAGCTGTTCTGTAATGCACCTAAGGAGCAGTATCGGATTTGCTGCTGTTTGATTAGGAGACTATTGGAAGATGACTATAAATAGCCCTTTCAAAAACAGAATTTGGATTAACCTCAGTGTTAGCTGGGTGCAAGAGTGATACAGACTGCCTCACACCTCTGCTGTATTTCACCTTTTAGGGGAAAATCCAAGCACAGTCTCCCTGAAGGGTAATTTGTCACAAAAATTATTCAAAAACTGTGCAGCATCACTACCATCAAAGTTCGTTATTTTTAACACAGAAACTTCGAGTTGTATCAATCCTGTCTGTGTCTCCATCACTATGAGCATTGCTTATATGTGGGAACCATTTTATTAAAACTATGACAACACCAAACAATTTACTTAGTAAAAGCATTTTCTCCACTGTAACTCAGCAGTGAAAAGCTGTTTAAAGCAGAGTCTATCAGCCCTACTTCTTCCACACACTTCTGTTCTCACCATTACATTGAAAACTTTCCACCAAAAATGAAACCATTAAAAAGCATGAATATATGTTTTGGTTTTCTCTTAGCTGGAACTGGCAAATCTTCCTGGGGGCATCTCCACTTCAGTTTCACAGCTACCACAGAGGATTCCCCTTTCTTTCTTTCTTTCATTGGACATTTATATATCTTATGCAGAAAAGGAACATATTGAAACTGATGTCTGTTTTTGCTGATGTTGTTCCAGGCCACGCCACACTTGGGCTCTCCACCTGTGCCCCAGGAGTGCAACAATGAACCAACTCAGGCCAAGGCCACAGTGGGCTTGGCCCTTCTCCCTTTTGGGGTATTTCTGGCAGAAATGCCCTGGTAAGTGCCACGTTCATGTCCCCACTGCGTAGTGGAGCCGTGAAAGCACAGCTGGCATGCACAGCACACACCACCACAGTGACAGCCCAAATCCAGCTGTGACAGCAGGGTAAGGAGCGCACCTGTGATGGGAACAGAGCTAGACTGGGACACCCACCTTGGAACCCAACATCTTGTTTTCCACAGAGTGCCCAGACAGCCCATGGAACTCAATCCCATGATATTTTAAAGCAGGGAGTACTGCAGATAAAGACAGATCAATTTTGCCCTACATTTTTAAATGAAACTCTCCTGTTTTGGAAAGAATTTCATTAAGGTGAAAATATAATACAGAACTACCCATTTAGGAAGAATGTGCTATTAATTCTTAGCAGTGTATGTGGAAGGGAAAATTGCATTTTTATCTAAATGGTTTTTTCAGCATAACCCATTTCCAGTATTCTTTTACAGCTTAGTGGGAACTTCTCACATTTCTATTTAAGCCAGACCACTGTGGAAGGCAGCCTTCAGTAACATGTCAAATACAACCCCTTAGAACATATTCCAAGAGAAGCTCCACTGCTGGAGAAAGGCCAGAAGAACACACCTTAGAGGATGGTTGGAAAATAAAAGGAAAAAACCTCCCTCTTAAGGATGTAAGCCAAATTTTTGAGGGGGAGAGGAAAAAGGATGTGGTTTAGGGTTTTTTTTTTTTCCCTAAGAGCCAAGAAGGGTTTCGGTCTTCCCTCTCTTCTTCCTCACTTGAAGCAGAAACATCTCCTCTTTGATGCAATTCCCAGTCCCAAATGCACACAAAGAGCAGAATGGGGCCATGTTATCACTCTGAAAAAATGGACATTCTGAGCTATAATATGCACTAGTATGTACAACCAAAACAAGTGTATGCTATGAAAGACTCATTTTATCAGCATAAACAAATGCTCATTTCTCACTACAGTTTCATACCATTTGAAACTGAATATAATCCAAACAATAATTCCAAACAACTGATGCTGGGATCCAAGTTTCCCTGACATACTGCCATCACACAGCAAGAACAACATCAAGTAAAAGCAAAAGCAGATTCAGAACTGACTGCTTCGAGTTTTACCCCATTTGCCTAAGCTAGTACAAAGAAAAGCAAACATAAAATTGAAAGTTTTTTAAATTCTTCATTTCATCATCAAGGATCTCATATTCAAGCAAACCCAAACCACAACAGCACAGTGGCCCTGTGTTTAACAAACAAAGCCACTGACTTTTCAAGCACCGCAGCAGGGCTCACTGAAGAAGCTGAAGCTCCGTGTTTTCTAAGCATTGTTCATTTGACATTCTTCACCTCTTTTATTTTTTTTCCCCTGCATTGGCTTTTATTAGCTTACTTCAGAAAATTAGTATAACAAAAATTTTATCTTTCAAAACAGACATTTCAAAGCGCAGCAGTTATGGAAATACAATTGGACAATGAACAGTTTTTATTCCCTCTACCTCGCCACACTCCGCACGGCAAAGCAGTAATTATAGGAATCTACTTCTGGTTTAAGCTCTACAGTAAGCTCTTTCCAAATTTAAGGCCAGCAACCAACCCTTCATTATGCTTAATAGGTAGACATAAAACGTAATTGTATCACAATCTCCCAATGCACGTTCCCAGCTCTGAGGCTCACACGTGTCTGGCTCAAAAAAGAGATATTTTATCTGTTCTTTTTCCTTAAGAGAAACACTGCAGCACCATTGGCATCAGCCACTCAAGGAAAACTACACAAAACACTAGAGGATCTGGAAAATTATTTGGAGTAAGACTTCACTGTGTTGTTAAAACCTCACATTTCCAAAGTGGTGTTTGCTGGTACCAACAGGACCAGCAGGAGCCCTGGCAGATCCAGGACTGTGGTCACCTGCCCTGGGGCTCAGAGCACTGGCAGCAGCAAATTCCCTTCTGCTTTTCCCATTCACACCTCAGCTAAAATAAGTAACATCAGGACACAGAACATTAACTGGATTTATCTACAGGACACACCACTTTGTCGTGTAACATACAACACAACTTTGATGCACAGAGTTTAAAAGCAAAGCTCACCCAAAATCACCAGGGCTGCCCTTGAGCTTTCCCCTGTTCCCCTGAACATTTTCCAGCCATCACCCTCACACCCACCCTGCCAACAGCACAAAGAACTGGGAAATGATGGGATGAAACTTCAATAATAATCCAAAATGAAGGAATGTTTTGCTATTCTCCCTTTTTTGTGATCTGCCTCTTTCAAAGTAGTTCATATGAGATTTGAATTGTACTTGGAGCAGCCCTTGTTTTTCCTCTGCCTCCAGAACTATGGCACGGTAAGGAGAGCACAGAGAGCTGGGCTGCATGTGGTTTCTCCCAGCACAAAAAGAAAAGTATGTGCCTATATTTAGAGGTAGAGAAGGGAGCTATAGCACCCAGGAAAAAAATAAATAAATCTTACTGATTTTATCTCCAAAAAAGCATTTGTGTTTTTGGTTTGTTTAAATCAAAAATGTGCTGCAAGCATTTGACCCTATATCCAGCAACAATAAAATCTGTTCTATCATAAAATACCAGCTGCTTTGCACTTTGAATAATAATACTATTTTTAAAGGGTTTCAGAATTATTGTCTCATAGACTGTGGTAGCTTTTATTACAATTACTGGAGAAGTCCTTTTTTTCTTTTGTAGAATACAATCAATAGGCCCATTTATTATCTTCTTGCTTTTAAAACTGTATTTGGTCTGAAATTTTGGGTTACTTTTCAGACTAGGCAAAAAACATTTTTCAGCCTAATATTTGGCACCAATAAAAATTAAAACAATTGAGTCAGATCAAAAATATCAGTATTATTAGATGCAAACAGTTACTGGGCTGCCTGGCAGGTCTAAGAGCCTTTTTTCTAATTATCAGCTCAATACCACTCCAGGAATAAGTCACACCAGGTGGTTGTGATCTACTGGGCAGCTCAGACCTGGAGTCTGGGTCCTCCTCTCCCATCACCCAGGGGAGCAGAGAGGAGAAGCCCTCCTTTGGTGATGCTTCCAACCCCAGGCATCTGGAAGAGGTGAAAACCTTGCACCAAACTACTTCTGCAACATTTAGGTCTCTTTTCCTGTTGCTAAGACTGACAAACCTATTTAGAAATTCACTCACACACAGATCAGAAGTGCCATAACTGGGGTTTGGGTTTATCTTTTCCACGAGAGGAGAAATGCTGCCCCGGAGAGGGCAGTACAGCCGCGCCATCCTCACTAAAGAAGGAATCCACGCAGAAATGAGATCACCAGGTGGGACGAGATGCTCTCAGCCCATCATTCCCTGCTCACACACGCTTCCCAACCCAGCAGCATTCAGCACCAGTGTGCCAGCCTTTCCTGGGCACCCAAGTGTCCTCCAGTTCCACTGTGCACCTCACCAGCATCCTCTGCCCAAGCGCTGGTGGCACTGCCCCGTGTTCCAGCAGTGAACCAGCAGCTGCCCAACCCAACAACGCCTCTTTTATCTCATTTGGACAGTAAATCTTTAGCAGTGGGAACATCTCTCAGGTTTCTAAACCACCATGGCAATTTATGGTGCAATAAATATGATCTTAAATAAAAATAATCCTAAAGTGGGACCTGAATATGGACTCCGCTGCGCTCTAAATCACACGTAGACCCCAATCTCGGTAAGTACGACGGCGATGCCTGGACTGCCCGAGCCATCCAGCCAGGAGCAGGAAC
>VYZP01050371.1:1736-27944 GCA_013400635.1 Hypocryptadius cinnamomeus
AGTGTTAAGTATCTCTGTCTGTAAATACATTGCAATATAAGCACAAGTCTCATTGCATGAAAAACTGACCATTTCTGTAAAGAACTGAGTTGTCCCATATTCCGTAGAAGCCTGCACTGCAGCTCAGAGAATAGAGAAACATGGTTTTGATTTCAATACACAACAAGGCCTGGCAAGTCTGACTTGCATGGGATCTGGATGAGGTAGTGTTGCTGATACTATTTTTGCTTCTTTCTTTTTGTATAAAGATAAAACACTTTTCACTTGAAGTCTCAGGCAGTCTTTCAGAAATGTTCTCTATATTGTCTCTGTAGACAATTCTGTGAAATACTCTGCTTTGAATTTTGAGGTAAGGTCTGAATCACTAGTGGTTGAAATATTACCTCAGGTTAAGAGCCAGGTTTCTTTTCTAGTAGTTGTTCCACACAGATGTTTAGTGCACAGAGACTTTTAAGGTAAAACCACTGAATGTAGGTAAGGTATCTTCAGCTGCGCACACGATGTGCAAGCACACACGCAGACACGTCCATGCCTCCTGACAACGGATGTACCTAGAAATGCTCTTCTGCAGCACTGTCACACTGGGTGATGTGGTTCTTCCTAGAAATAGAAAAGGGAAAATTCTGGTTAGCTTTGTGTGTATAGAACATCTAAGAAATGAATGGCTTCTTTATTTGTCATGTTATCTTACAGTAGATGCTAAACCATGTTTCCTTCAAATCACAAATATTTTAGCATCAAAACCAGGAGATTCCATTCTGAAACAACTACTTGGTAGTGGGTGGTACATGTGATCAGGATTTGTGTCTTCTATAAATAAACAATCTTTTACTTGATGATCTAACTCATGGAATGATAACAACATTCATTCCAGTTTTCATAAAGCAATTCATCAAGCTTGTGTCCAAAATGGAGATAAATGTGAATAAAGATATAAAATTGGTATTACCATGTGCACTTCATGAGACCCAGAGCACTAGAAAGGATTTCACGTTTTGTATGCTAAATCTTTTGACAAGAAGTGAAGTGCTTTTTAAATGCCACTAGAGTAGTTTGATACACACTTACTTTAAAAGGGAAACTATTTTAATGTTTCTATAAACAGACAAACTATGGTCATCTTTCTCTAAGAAAGAAACATTCTCTCCAGTCATACCTATCTCTGTGATGGAACTGAAAACAGTTAAATAGCAATGGAAGAACCACTACTCAAAAGAGAGATTAAACAGATGTAATTGTTAGGCAGATACTATCCCTGGAAACTAAAGTACATCATATAGTGTAACAATTACTACCTTCTCTATCACAGTTAACAATAATAATAGATCTTCAGAGATAGATTAAAGAGAGTCCTAGATTTGCTTTATAAATTCAGAATGCTCAGTGAATGCTCTAAGGATAGTGATAGGAAAACAGTAAGACAGCTGCCAGCAAGTAAAGGAGACACACCCTTGTTCCAAACCAGAGATGAAAAATACATCATTGTACAAAGGCTAAAATTCAGCACATGCTAAAATCCCCTATCTTGGCCTCATTACACCTGTGGGACAGGTGGGTTTTGGACGTGTTCTCTGTCTCTGCTGGAATTGTTGTGCATGGTGATGCAGGGTGGAATGAAGCATTGTCTCTCCTCCCTTCCTCACCTCTTTTCCCCTTGCTCCTGCCTCCAGCACACCCCAGACTACCTCCTCCCTTATTTCCCAGGACTCATGCACGCAAAACCACACAAAATCATTTCCCTATGTGGCATAGGTGTGATGCACTTCCAAAGGTCTTTGGCATGTTCCTAGGGGGCATGGAGGAGGAGGAGGTGGGGAATATCATCATTGCTGGAGCAGAGCAGGGCATGGTGAGGGGGTGGTGCTGGATGTGTTACACCAGAGGATTGGAAAGTGGGGCCACCTTGGGCTGCCAGGAGGAGTCATAGCAGCACACAGGACAAGTGTACGGCCCACGATCCTGCAGAAATGCCGTCATGTCGCAACCTAGTGTCACCAGCCCTCTGGATTGCCACTTCTGCCCTGCTCAGTCCTGGCTGTTGGTCCATACTCCAAACTGAAGGCAATGAAACATTATTAAACAAATCCTTTCTTTTCCTAAGCAGTTTTTACATTGACTTCATTTTAAGCAATGTTACACTGTTAGACTAGCAAGCCATTTTAGCATATTCGGTTCAGAAACTACATTTCTTCTTTTCAGTCTCTGTGGAGTCTTTTCAGCTGTGTTTCTACCAAGTGAGAGGGAGGTGGATTAGGCAGAGACAGCCTCTCTCTGCAGTAGGGATTGAAGCCAGGCTTCAATCAATATGCTTGTCTGTAATTCTGTCCTCTCCAGCTAGTCGGTGGCAAATGTGTCAAGCTTAGTCATAAAGCTGAGAAGACATTTTTTACAAAACTTCAAGAAAATTCTTCAAGTTGTTTTACAGTCTCAGACCTAAAGAAAAAGCTATGAAGTAGCAGGTTCATAGTGAATTTGCTAAGATTCCTCTTTCAATCATTGCTAACAGTTTGAAGCAAAAGATTTTTTGTGAAATTAGAAGACTATGAAGCTACACTACTCTGCATACTGTACCATATATTCTGTAGCTATGTTCCCTCGTTTTACTCAAAAAGAAAGGACAAAAATAAATGAAAAACAGTCAAAAAGATGTCCTGAAAATCATGTTGTGAGAACATGTGCCTTGTTAGTGAGAACTGAACAAAAAACTAAGTTCTTAAACTGAGTTTAAGAACTATTGTAGGGATCATTTAAAAAATTAATTTGTAAGTAATCTTTCATGAGATTTAAATACTTTAAGTAACAAAATGAGCCAGCATCTAATGGCCAATATAATTAACAAAATCAGTACAAAAAGAGCACAGAAGAAACCACAATCGCAAAAGCAGAATATTTACAAAAATCATTTTACTTGGATTCAAAGATACTTTATGTGAATTTAAGCATCCTGCTAATTTCTTTTGTGGCATGATTTCTGAGAAAGTTAGTGTTTTAAAAGGTTTTACAGGCCTCTTCCAAGCCCCTTCAGAACTAATTAGTATAGAATTACTCTGATGTGGCTTTGGATATCTAAAAGGGAGATGTCTACATATGGTCCAGTCAGATTCTCCCCATGGATGGTAATCAAATGCAGTGTGTGTTCATCTGACCTGTGCAACACATTTAGGATAAAGTAAGACCAGTTGCTGGGTGAGATGAGGAGGAGTCCATGCCTCCCCCACCCCATCACTCTTGTGGAGCCACCTCTGAATCAGAGGAGATGAGGGAAGCATAGCAAAATGCCTTCTTTCTGGAGTGAAAGGAAGACCCGGGGCCACAGCGTGACTCACTGGCTGGTAGATTAAACAGTGCCAGAAAACATTCGTGGGTACTGGAGCTCAATTGTCTATACTGTTAAATTATTAGAATGGTTCCTGGCATGAGTTATTCCAACCAGCCCTTCCCCAGACAGTTCCTAGGCGCTGGCAGTTAAGCATGGACCGAAGACCATTCCCAATAAGCAGTTTGCATGCGGTCACCTTTTTCGGGTGGCTGAGAATTTAATAATATGGACATAGGCCGCTCTGTACTTTTTGGTCTCAGTGCCAAAGGAACATTTCCTGTCCCATTTAATTTCCTAGCACAGACATAGCTGCTGTGTTACAGTCTGATCCCTGCTTTGTTCGTGTAGCTGTGCAACTGGGCATTGGTCTGTACTTAAAGTCTGTGGCAAACTGAAATGTAGTCTTTTGTGTCTGTGTTACTCAACCCCATCCCTAAACCACTGTTTGTCTTTTTTTAACTGAATGCTATTCAGACAGAAACTATATTTGGAAAGGGCTGTATATTGTGCAGATCCATTTAAATTAAGCAGTTATGCAAAAATGAAAATCTGTTCTGTAAAGTAAATGGAAACTGTATGAGACTGACACAATGCCTAGATCTTCTGTTCTGTTCCTAATGACTAGACACTTCCCACTAACTTGATTTTTCATCAGAAACAAGTAACATGAGGTGAAGGATTGAAACTCCTTGGGCTAGGTGGTGCCCGATAGCCACATCTGTCAGGTGTAGTAAGGCAGAAAGCTTTATTTCAAAATGAAGTTCTCTTTCTTCATCTGACTCTAAATGCAGCTCTGCCCTTGCTTCTCACTGAGCACATTTCCTTCTTCAGAGAGTCAGACATAGCCTCAGTAGACTTTTGCAGATGTTCTTTTCCTCTCTACTGCCTCTCAAATGCATGTCATTTTTTTTCATCATGAAGTGCTGCCTAAGTCTATTAACTTTAAAATAGTTAGAAGTAGTGATCTGCAGCTACTTCTTACCTGATACCATCCAATGGTGTGGCTTATCTGGATAGCAGAAACATAGAATGTGCACTGGAAAAGTAACTTATTTAGGTACCTATTTCTTCCAGTGTGTGAATGTTCTCAATCTTTTCATATGTAGCTGGATCTATTAAATACAAATGTTATAGGGTATTTTCGGGACAGGCAAAGTGGGCTGAGAAGCTAGAGGGGGAAAAGGAGAAAATTTTGCCCAGGAGCATTTGGAAGCAGTTTGAAGAAGAGAGGACAGGGTGTGAAATTTGAGGGAACTTGGAGGTGCAAAGGAGGATGAGGAATGTGAGGGAAGGCAGAGTCCTTTCCTCACAGGGAAGGACAAGGCAGCAGGCTGTCTCCACCCAGGTGTTTGCCCAGGAGCAGGAAATTAGGCATGTTTGGTGATGCTGTCAGGGGACCTCTGGTGTGTGTGCCAGGAAGGCAGCAGAAAGAAGCCAGGAGGTCATGGGATGTGGTAGAAACCTGGCTGGTGTAAGAGAGGAGCTGAAGAGACCAGCCAGGGTGAGCAGAAGCAAGGAGAAGGCAGTGGGGAGAAGTTGCTTAGGAGAGAGTACTAAAATGCAACATGGTCACTGAAGTCTACAACCTCCAAAGTATTTTGGAGTCCTGCACAATTTAGGATTTCCATCAGCACATGGACATGAATCCTTTTCCTACAGAGCAATAATCATGTGCTGCATTTCATGTGTGTCAGATTTTCAGGGGATACAGAATTTAAGTGAGATGTACTGATGTAGGTACTGATGCTTTTTTTGTCCTAAAAATGGGACTTAATCGAGCAGCTCTGTTAAGTGCACTGTCACTCAGGGAGACCTTGTTTCTCTGGTAGTGTTATTTACCTAAGCAAAGCATTTGTTCACTCATAACCATGCTAAAGAGGAAGTGATGACCTGCTTGTTCAGCCTCACCATATCCTGTGTTCAGAATAATTTTCATTTCTACTTCTCTGCAAATGTTAATGGAATGTCCACAAATATTTTCTTGGTTTCTATGGTGAGAGTGAGTGTGAAACTTAAACCACTGCATCATACTCATCATCCTGTGCTTTTCAGGAGAAGACCCTGACCACAAAAGGAGTCATCCTTTTGTGGCAATACTTGTGTGTGAACTGACATTTAGTACATTTTGATCCCTTTCAGGTTCACATTTTGAAACACAGACTTGCATGTTACAGACCATAAAGGTTATTTGATCACTTTTATAGTGACACATTAATGACAGAGCATGTCAAAACAACTCAACACAGATTCCTTCTCTCTGACTATAATGCAGTCAGGCATTAGCTGAAATTTAACTTTTAGTCTTTTGGAAGTCTTATGTTTTACAGGTTTAACTTTCCAAATTACTCAAGTAAAATCTCCCAGTGCCCTGTGTATGCGTGCATGGAGCATAGCAGGGTGCAAATGCTTGGGGAACTTGCCAGTAAGGGGTCACATGGGAGAAGCAGCCACCGTGCTGCACACTTCTGCAGCCGTCTGAAAGCAGCGCTCTTCGCCTGGGCAAGCACAGGCACAGGCAAGAGCTGTGGTGCATCTCTCAGGAAAGGAGCAGCTGTCCTGTGCCACACTCATCTGGAAGGGACTTCAGTTTGGGGCACATGGTCCACAACCATGCATCCCCTTGTTCTTTGGCTATGAGAGTGCAGAGCCCTAATGTTGCAGGGCTTGTGGGATTGGGGAAAGTAAATTATCCTTATTATAAATCATCTTGTCTCTGTGTGAGAAGAGCCATGTGGACCTTAAATGAGGAATCATGAGGTTTGGTGGTATTCCCACAGATGAGAGATCACACAGCTCTTCCTCCTGACACTACACCCAGCCACTCACAAACAGTAATGGGTTGAAGTTGTTATATCTAATTTCTCAAAGCAATATTACTTCAGTAAGCTTTTCCAGAAGTGTACTGTGAGAATAAAAGCATAGTTCAGTTTGAGACATACATCTGCATTAGGTAAAATAACGTGTTTTAGGAGGAATTATATCTGATTCAGACGGCATCTCCAGAGAGAATCCCTGACCTCCAGATATATTTGTCTTCTTTCCTTGGAGTGAATCTCTGAAGAAACTTCTCTGGTTTTTATAGAGAGAAGTGTTTCATAAAAGCATCACTGGTATGGTAGCAAATCAGGAACAAGACAAATGGAGCTAAGTAGAGCCCACCTTCCACACAGGAATCTGTTTCTGTGGATTGGTATCTGGAAATGTAGCTTGCCAGCACAGTACTTTGTACTGTGTTATTTAAAGTTATTTAACTTTGTACTGTGTTATTTTAAAATTTGTCTATTTCATAGACAAATTTTATAAAGAAACATCAAAGTGTTTAAAAGAGCTGTTAGCAAATATGACCACTCATGCAAATATCCATGAACCTCCCTTCAATAGCCATTCAGTGGTTCCAAAGGCTGTCAGGGCATTTAACGATTGTAATAAATGTTGTATTTGCTTTTGTTTCATCTGGCTTTGACCAGCAAATTCGGCTGATTACTTCCATTGTTATTTTTCTTTAGAAGACAATTACATTATTATCATAAAAAAATCCCACTATTCTTACACATTGCTTTGTGTTGGTCTTGAAAATCAGAACTCACTATCCTAGTTAACATAATTTTAAAATTTATTTTCATTCTTATACTTTTCTTTGTTTCTTTCCTTTTTTTTTTCCAGAGGTTTGGTTTGGTTCATACTCCTCCTGAATGTTACATCTCCCATTTTCATGTTTGCTGAAGAAAGCAGTAATTGTAGTGCCCTGCCAGCCCCCATATTAATGGTCAGAGGTTTAAATTATAGCACAGAGTAAGAAAATATTGGCACTTAGCTGATGGTCATATGTTGTTATGGCTGAATTATAACTGTATTCAGGAAGAATACTCCTGTGGCTCTGAGATGATATTCTAGCAAGATAGTAGCTCACACAGGACTCTGCGGAAGTTCCTTGCATTCTTCTGCAAATATCCTGAAAAGACAGTCAGTCTCATCTGTATTTGGTCTACTTGTGGGATACAAAAGGATAAATATAAACTGTTCTGTCTCTGTTGTGGGTCCAGTGAGCAGGACTTACGAAAGTACGTTGATGGAGCAGTGCCAGCAAAATTTCCACTGGGTCCCTACAACATGTTGTGGCATAACCACCAGGACAAGAACAGCCTAAAAGCAGGCACTTTACATGGCATATGTCCATGGGAAGGAGTATGTCATTTGAACATACAATGTGAGAGAAGTTACTGCTGGTCTGACCAGCAGCACATGGACAGAGACAGTCACCTTTACAGTGTAAAGTTGTAACAGTAAAGGTCAGGAATCTGCCAGGAATCCTTGTGCTGTGTTGCTTAGTTGAAAACTGACGGTTTAGGGTTCCTTTGTGTCCAAGGAAACCACAGTAGACAGCACTGATGCCGTTGGTAAGGGACAGCTTTGAGAAGAGTTTGACTTAATCTGTATCCAACCAATAAAAAAAAAGTTATATTTTCTTCAGAGACAACTTTTGAGGCAGGTCAAGCGCGTTTACCATAATTGGCCCATGCACTTGACTTGACCCAGTTTCTCTTATAGAAAATAAAAGGCTGAGAACAGACATGCTTCAGATTCTGATTTGTCCTATGGGTAAATCCACAGTATTCCCTGATTTGTTTGTTTCTACTTTGGCTCTGGTGACTACATCTATATCTACAAAAGTTAGGAAAAAATGCCTTTTTCAATTGACTAACATTAGCCCTATGGAGAATCAAAACCTCCACTGCAAAGTGTTTGGGTCTGTAAGCTGCAACAGCTTCAAAGAGTTGCTGAAAGTGTGTTGTGGTACTATGATTATCACACCAGTGCTGTACTCTGAAACTATATTTTTGTTGTACCCTGAACTGCAATGTTCTTGACAAGAAATGGTCTCATATCCTGAGTCATCATCACTGCAGCTATGGATACTGGGATTTTCCATACAGGAGCCTTTTCTATGTGCTGGCTAAAGCACTTGGCCCTAATATGTGAGTTTTTACGATATAAATTAAACTAAGTGGAAGCTGTACACAGAGCACTTAGGAGGTTGTAATTCTGCAGCTAAACACTCTCTTTTCTGTTCCTTTTTGTTTTGCAGGTTGTTACTTTGTGGTACAGAGCGCCTGAAGTCTTGCTTCAGTCCAGTTATGCAACAGCAGTTGATCTTTGGAGTGTTGGCTGCATATTTGCAGAAATGTTCCGTCGAAAGTAAGAAATACAGTTTTACTGTCTCCATGCCTTTCATTTGAAAAAAAATGAGCAGTAATGCCTGTTACAATACACCAAATCATGTTTATATTGGAAAGGCCTGATAGGATGTTTTATTTGCAGTGCAAAATATAAATGTCCATTGCAGATTCATACTTATTGCTATCTTGAAGTCTCTTTTGATGGGAGTCTCAGCTCTTGGTAAAACTTGCATGAGCATCATGGTGTTCTGGTTGAACGTGAATGCAGGTAAAACTGGCTGAGAGAGGCTGTTGATCAATTTGAGTAAAGCTGGATTCTGGAAGGGATTTACCCTGAGGAAGGTAGGGCACTGTGGTCAGCAGAGTCTTCTTCCTCTGCAGTTTGTGCATGAAGCATCAGGTGTTTGCTTGTAGTCTGCTCTTGGGATATTTGAGATTTAAGAAGTTGCTGTAAAGTTGTTTTCTAGAGGTGGGATTTTTTAAGAATAACTTATGTAGCCTGAGGGTAGGGTAACAGAGATGGTAAGTGTAGTCAACCCCATCCTCCAAGATAAATGGCTTTTTTTTAGCTGATTGTATGAAATCGGAACTGTCTCACGACGAAATATTACTGCTGGATGCAGGTGAGCTGTGAATTCAAGAGTTCCTCTCATGTTCTGGTCTTTGCCTGTGGAAAGACACTGATGTGCAGGTTGTACCATGTAGAGTGTGGAGAGAAACAAACCTGCAAGAGATTTAACGGGACAAATCTGTCTTGATACTTAACCAATCACTTGCATTTTGGTTGAGCTGAAGGCAAAAAGTGCATGTTGTCATCACCTGGCTGATCTCCATGTAGAAACTGTATACCATTTTTTAACACCCATGGTGAAGCCAAAGGATATACGAAATGAAAATGTGAAATAAAAATATATATTGGGTCAAACCTAAAACCCAAAATCAGTAAAATTTAGAAGGGGATGCAGTACTATAAGGGCCTTGAGAAACAACTATGTAATTTATACAATAAGTTCAAATACTAATTGAAGTCTTGCAAAATAACTTTCGGATTTTACTACTTATTAATGTTATATGGAAAAATCATTTTTCTTGGGCTTCTTGCCTGGTCAAATGGCCTGGGTAGAGTTGTCCTCCACCCTCTCTGTCTCTGACTCAGAAATGATGTCAGAAAATGAGAGAAAAAAAAATGAGGATTTTAAGATTATCCATTGCAAACTTTTAAAGATTCGGTCTTGGCCCATATACCAACATATTCACAAGAGTATTAAGCTGCTGCTTGTTTTTCTGATTCAAATAGGGGAGTAAAAAGCTTCATTTTACCATTTGCAATGAGAGTGATACAGGCCAAAAAATGAATGCAGAACTTTATTACATGCTCAAAAATTTATTTTTCCTCTCATTTAATTTGAAGCATTTTGACAGATAAGAAATACTGCCATATACAAACTCCACCAATTTAATTTTATTTTTTCGTGTAATGGTGTATGAGCTTTTCTGAATCTCCATATTCACACAGTAAATTAAATTTTCTGCTTATATATAAATGCAAATATTACATTAATACTACAAAACCAGTACCTTTTTCTTATAGAAATGAATCTGATTTGAACCAGAGTTCAGTAAAACCAGGACTTCTATTTTTCTTGCCAGATAGGGTCAGTCTGACATTCTCAGTCTTATATTTGGGAGACTGTCAAAAACTGTAGAGGTCAGGAATCTGCCAAGTCTGTATGTACTATGTTCTTTCATCGCAAACAATATGACTTCTGCATGCTTTGGTGTACAAGCATGATTTGGAAGGCTGTTCTCAAGGTTCTTTGCCATAAAGCCACAGCAAACAGCCCTGATGGTGGCTCTGTGGGTTAACATTGCAATACTCTCTGCATGATCTGTGTTGTCTTTTAGATTCTGCTGATGGATTGCAAAAGAAATCCCATGCTACTGTGACCTTGGTAGCAATAAAATGTAAAATTTTGCAAACTGCATGGAGTATATCTAAAAGATTGAATAAATGCAATAGCAATTTTACTGGGAAGTGGTAGTGCCCTTGGGTAATAATCACCAGTCTGTATTTCCACTGGTGTTGGTAGGATAACTGTATGAGAATGCAGCTAAAACTTTTTGCATGATAGATACAGGTTTGATACTCAAACAACTTTTTTGTTTTGCTGTCCTACTGGGTACTTTTGCCTTCTTTTCCTACTCTCTTTTGCCTTTTCTTTTAAAGATCTTAAAGGTCTGTCATTTTTAAGAAACATACCGAGACTTCTCTGGGCATTTTTGTATCCCAGGGACTTCACTGGAATGGGTTTCATAATAAAACACTATACAGCATCACAAAACATACCAGAATCCTCTTTATGTCAAGGAGACATTGGACAGTCTTGAGTTTGCTTGAATAGAATTTTGTAGGCTGTCACAGACACTGTAAGGGTGCTTTAAGCCTGGAGAAGTGCAGGAGAAAAGTGAGCTCTGTACGAATGGTCCAGTCTGTATGTTACAGGTTACTATGTGTTTTAAGTGGATGGCACCTCTGTTTAAATCACCCTTAATCTAAAACAATTTAAGACAAATGCAAGCCAAGTATTTATTTAAGAAGTAGATAGAAATACACAGAAGTGTGTAAAGGACTTGGACACAAAAAATAAATAAATATATCTCTGTCTAGACACACCTAGAGTAAATTTGAGCATTTCTCTCATCTTGGCTGATTCATCTAAACAAATTACACTTTTCATCTCTTTTCCTCCCACAGTCTGAGGTTTGCATAAAGTCACAGCTATTTTAAAATGGCACATTTTAATTTTGGTACAGATTTATAGGCTTCTGCAGAGGTGAACGCATAGAGTTTGTATCCTAAAATCCCTTAGTTAGATTCCCAAGGATCCTGTTCTATTTAAAGATCAGCAATAAACTGCTCTGTACTCAGGTGTATGTGTTATGTACACAGAAACTCTTCTGCTATGTGTGTCTTTTCTGTCCATGGGCACTGCTGATGACAGCACCCCCAAAATAAAGCATTACTTCAAAAATTCCTTGTATGACAGCTCCAGTTTTTAAATTTCCTGTTTAGTTAAGCAGTTTGCAGTGACTTCTAGACATTTGGATGGAGTGTCATTATGTAATGAAAGAGTAAATGTGTTTGTCATAGTGCCTGTTTTCTTTGTGATTTAAAAGCTCCGGTGCATGGCTAGTAAAAATCAGTAGGGGAAATTTTAAGCTATGCTATGGCTTGCTACCATATCAGAGAGTCCTTCAGAGACACAGCTGGCAGGATTGACAGGGGCCTGAGGGCATGGGGACATAATTTGGCATTTTTTTTTAATGTTTAGATAAAGATTGAATTACTTATACTACACTTTGAGGCTGAGCATTTTCTAGGCCAGTAGGAAAGGGCTTTTTACCTTCTACTCAGTGAACACCTCATTAAAGAGAAAGACAAAAATGGGAGTAGCATGCACTGCTGTCTGGATACATGAAACTCTTCCAGCTGGCTCAAGGAGTGTGGGCAGCTCCTAAGCAGGAAGCCATGACCAGTGTTTTAAGGAAGAAGAGAATGTCTTCTTGCTTCAATTAGGTGATACTTAATCCAGGTGAATAGGGTGAAGGGGGGAAAAGATTGGAATCCCAGGTTCAGATCTGGGTGAAATGCTCTGTAAAAGAAAACTCAGATCACCAATCGTGGATTCTCTTCTGAGTAGTCAGTCTTGAGAAAATATGTCAAAATATGTTGGTGCTTCATTCTTACTTTAGCTGTACCTGCCCAGTTTTCCAAACCGCACTCCTGTATGGTTTCAGTGCTTCACTGTCTAGGAGGTTGGTAGGTGTGCATTTGGGACTCAGGAGTCAGGCTGTCTATGTAACAATTGCAGCTGGGTACATTTAACTATAATATTAAACAATCATCTGCGTTTGTCTCCCTTTGGAGTAAATACAGAGCTAAAAGTCGTCAGAAGAGAATATTAGTTTTTGTAGCCTGTTATATTCACAGCCTAGTCAAGCTGAAGTCATACACTAGAGGGTGGCCATGTGACTGCATGTTTACAGGCACCAATTCAAACCCAAAACTGGAAAGACAGTCCTCTCCAAAAACCCTTTTCCACCTCCCCAAACCAAAAGTAAAACAGTATTATCTCAGTGCAGCAAGCTTCATCTATCCAGGAGGGAATTAATTCTGTTCACATGGGTTTTTTACTGAGACTGTTCATGCACCAGCTCCATGGTGTTTTAATCAGCCTGCTTTTGGTAAAATCATCAGTCCCAGAAATTCATAAGCCGCAAGATTGGCATAAATAGTATGAGGTTATTATTTATTCATTTTTAAATATTAAATCATGTTTTTAGCAGTTGTCTCATTTTTCAGCCCACTCTGTCAACTCCTAATATATGTGAGACAGTTATTGCATTACCAACTGTGCTTGAAAATTGTAATAGCAGATAAGAGATGTGTGACTCTACTGAAATACCTATGGTGAGCCAAGTTCCCTGGTGGACACAAATAGCAGACACAGGGAAACAAGTGATTGGCATATAAGTCATCTTTCAATGGTATAAATTTGTCCAATTAGAGGAGTTATGTGTAGAAAAAGTGTGAGCTTGGGACTTTGTTGTTGTAAATAATGTGTAGGGATATGATGATATCAAAACTCTGGTGATGTGAACACTGGGTTTGGGACCTACAGGCTGCCTAGAATCACAAAAAATATCAGGTTTTTAAAAACTAGCAGTACACATATTCATTCTTAGCTACTACTTAGGGTATTGAGTAATTGTAGATGATCTAAAGCACTAAAATATAGTAAATCTTTACTCCCCTTTCCATACAAGCCATAAGTTATTATTACAGTTTGTAGTGCAGTCATCAGATCCATTGCATCTACTTTCCTGGGTCAACTGCAGAACCAGGTGGTAGAATGGGTTTGTGGAAGGAGTCCATAAGAGTAATGTGGCTAGCAGGACTGGGAAAGTGATTGTCCCTCTGTACTCAGCACTGGTGAGGTCACACCTTGAGTGCTGTGTTCCATTCTGGATCCTTCACTTCAAAAAGGACATTGAGGTGCTGGAGGATGTCCAGAAAAGGGAAATGGAGCTGGTGAAGAGTCTAGAAAACATGTCCCATGAGAAGCAGCTGAGGGAGCTGGGGTTGTTGTGGAGAAAAGGAGACTTGAGGCAGGACCTCACTGCTCTCTACAACTGCATGAAAGGAGATTGTAGTGAGGTGGTGGCCGGTCTTGTCTGCCATGTCTCAAGTGAAAGAACAAGAGGAAATGGCCGTCGGCTGAGCCAGGGAAGGTTCAGATTAGGTATTAGAGAAAAAAAAATTCAGTCCAGGGTTAGTCAGACATTGGAATAAGTTGTCCAGGAACATAGTGGAGTCACTGTCTCTGAAAGTGTTCAAGAGATGGATGTGGCACTTGGGACTATGGCTCAGGAGTGATTATGGTGCTGCTGTATTGGTGGTTGGACTGGATGACCTTCAAGGTCTCCTCCAACCCCAATGTTCCTGTGATTCTAAGAAGGAGGACCCACTCAGATGTGCCCCTCATTTCTACCTCTCCCTTTACTTTTGAGCAAAGGAAGAGCAGCAGAGTCAGCTCTGCAGTTGAAGTTTCAGTTAATGCTTTGTGGGATGTAGATGATCAAGTGGTTGCAGAAAGAAATAGCCAAGTGTAACAAGAACACGTTTTTTTAAGCTGTCTCCAAAACCTGAAGCTGGATAGGGAAGTTTGAACTTCTGCCATTGAGTGAAAAGACTTAACTTTTTTAGCGGGATCATGCAGTAAAGTCTTGGCTTTGCTGAAATCATTGTTGAAATTAACCATGACTTCAAAGGGGATTGTAAGCTCTTCAAAAACAATTCAGTGTGACAGGGTTGCACAAAGAGTGGCAAAGCTATTCTCTGTTAATGTGCACAGTACAGCACTTGAATCAATCGCTGTGAAAAGAGTGCTGCAAACTGGCACGGCAGAAGAGGGTGTTGTGTAGTAGTGTCCCCAGCTTCCATGCCTTGCACTTCTTTCAGTGATACTGAGCAAGCTTTCAGCTGCCTCATCTGTGATATGAACCCAGGACTGTGAGACTTTTGTTCAAAATAAGGGTTGCGGTATATGTGGGAGTTATGAAGAACTGTCAGCCGAGAGTTGAGGGTAAGGGTGGAATTCACAGTCTCTCTTCGGGGCTTCATGAGGCTGCAGGACACAAGCAAAAGAGTGTGTATAAGTTAAATTTGCCCGAATTTAAGCCACTTATGATTATTGTTACCTGTCTGCTAAAATACCACACACACAAACACACGCACAAAAAGGTATCTACAGAGGAAGTCAAGATATGAGTATGTGAGCTACTGTATGCATGTCCTTATCCAGAGAAAGATGTTGAATTCCCGTTTGTTACCAGAGGCAACAAAGTGATAACTTGTAACAGAGCCTGTAGTTCCCTGGTGCTTTGACTGGGACAGGCAGCTTTTCTCTCGGAAGAGATCTGCAGTCCGGCTCTTCCTTGGGTCTGTTCTAACTAGCATCGGCTTCATCATGCACTCATTTGGTCTGAATTAACTGTTCTGTAGGTGCTAATCTCTCACAGATACAGGCTTTTAAGCTTGCACTTTCAAAAAGAGAAAAAAAAAAAATGTATACGTCTGGCAACCTGCTCAACAGAGAGCCACAGGTTCTCAATGGCCTAAGTGTGTTCTACATCTGGAGATTGAAGTAAAGAGGACAGTGGGCTTTGGGGAAAATTGTTCACAGAAATGCTGCTATTGCAGATAATTGGTTGGAAATTTAAAAGTACTGTGTCCTCTGCTCCTGACATAATCTGGGTTAGTTGTTCCTTATGATGAGTTGTTTTGCTGTTGAATGGTCTTGAGGAATAATCAGTCTGTAACTTTGCAAATGCATACCCAGCAGGAGGGTTGTTTATGTGTGCTAAATAACCCTCACTTCACATTTAGTAACAGTATGTCATTACTTTAATTTTTATTTTGATTAATATTATTCAATTATCTAACCTTTATGAAAGCAGAAACATTTGTTTAAAGCATGTAATCAACAGTAAAGTATCATATACTGAAACATTATCAGCAAAGTACTGTGCAATTGAATACAGAGCTTGTTTTTTGTAAGTATAGGACATATTCCTGTAGCAGTTCAGGTGCATGCATCAGTGATGTGGCTGCAGATACTTGGGTTTGGATGGGAGCAGAACAGAGAGACTACATATTCGTATAAACCACCATAAACAGAACTGTCTCAAACTGAAATCAGTTGATAAACTTAGCCTGATTTCTATAGGAAAGGATTATATTCCTTGTCTTTTTAAAATTATCTTTATTTGCACACCATTGTGAATTGTCAACAGGCTGGTATTTTAACTTCTTGCTGTGTGTATGGATATTGCAGATGAAATCCTGGAATTACTGAATGTGAGAAACAAAGACAACTCTGATTAATAGTAGTGAAGACTTCAGTTTTATTTTACCTTTCTGCACATACAAGAACAGTACCAAGAACACAATCTGAAGAGAGGCTCTGAAGATTATAAGGAGACTCTAAAATATGAATACTGCCCTGCAACGAATTGTGAGGCATATTTCTATGGCACAGTATCATTTCAGAGGCATCTTAATTCCTTGTCAGTTATTTTCCTGTGCTTCAGCATATCTGATAATTTAGTCCTCACTGTTTTAAGTGGGCACAGTAGATATGCAGCAGTAGGAATATTTCGCTACTAGATTCTGTATTCCTCCATATGGAAAATTTCTACTTCTTTTCAGTTCTTAGCTTAATTTTTCCTTCTCATGCTGTGTTCTCTTATTTTCAACGCATTTCTGAAATGTCAGAAGCAGAGAGAAGATCTGTGATATCTTTTCAATCTTCTTTAGGTTGGAAAGAAGAGAGAACTAGAGAGAGAAGCAGAGGAATCTGTTAACAAAAGAAAAAATAGGATGTATAACTGGATGTTGAGAGGGAAGGTATAATAAAACCAAGACAGTAGAGCCATGGCAAAAAGCAACTGAGTAAGTACAGCCATGAATGCTGCTTATAAGTTAGGTTTTCCATATAAACTGTCAGACATTTTCAATGCAGTTTAAGAGAGAACTGGTCTCTTTATCACACAGCAATTTAAACACAGACTTTGCAATCACATTATCTGGTGTTTTCCAGTGAACCTTAAACCAACATATCTAGTGGACCAGGAGCTCCAAAGTGTAATCATTCACTTGTGTGCTTGCTTACAGTTAGATCTTGGTAGCAGAAAGAACTAAAATAACAACTTATTTTCTCTGTTTTGTCTTTTGTTCTAACAAGCAATGGTGGATGCTGCATCTTAGAACTGTAAAAGCTTAATTTGCAACATTTGAACCAAAGTACTGTAAAATTCTGGCCTGAGTTTGTTTCTGCCATTTTTGGAAATTATCTTGTTTTGTTACAAGAATGATTTAAGTTGCAAGTGCCGTGAAAGTTCAGACCACAGTCCAGACCAACTGTACTGGGAGAAGATTTCTTCCTTAAAAAGATCTTGTCAGCATTCAAAATTCTGTGCTTTGCACTTTTTATCCTTTATTCTTCTGCCGTTCATGTACGTTGGGGTGTGTGGGAGGCTGATCATTTTTCCAAACTAGACCTAATAAACTGGGATTTTTTTCTTCCTCCCCAGATAAGTGGCCAGCCTTTTACGAAAATTTTTTTCAAGTATTCTTAAAGTTGAATGGACACAAGCCACAGTTGAACTTAGTGACCTTAGTGATCTGATGGAACAACAATGACATTCTGCTTTACACTTAAGGAAACTTAATATAAAAGGAAGCAGAAGACTGCTTCAGTTGTCTTCCTTTCAGAAGACAACTGAAGCAGTTGTTCATGTTATTCCAGTTTTTTTGAATAATGAGGATTGTTTTCTGTTTAACCTGACCTCCAAGGCAGAACTTGCATTGGCTTTAGGCAAAGGACAAACACACCGTAATAGAGAGAAGGGCAAACAGTCAGAATAATGCCATAAGTATCGGTAAGAAATAAATGTGTTTCCAAGACAGCATCACCTCATTAAAAGTAAAATATCATGTTGGTTTTTAGCTCACATTTTCCCTCAAGCCTTTTCTAGTTGATATTTGTTTGTCTGCAGTTGGGGTGATGGATAGCCGTTAGTCAAATCCAGTAACTGTATGGGTTTGTGGTTGGAGATGGGTGGTAAGTGCCAGGCCATTCACTTGTGGTTTTGCTTCTAGTTTCCAGCTGTGCCAGACTTTCAGTCAGAGGAATAGATCTGTTGGTAAGGGAAACCGTTGATAAACCATAGGAACCAAAAACTGCCACTACCCATGACAAAAAGCCAGAAGGGAACCCTGAAGCAGTGGTAGAAAGCCCCACAGAAATGGTGCTAGCTGACCAAGTTTAATTTGACTGTTTGTTTCAGGTGTGGGATCATGTCAGGCAAGGCAGTGGCCAAGGGACCAAGGGACCAGGACCGGGACCGGGTGGCTCTGGGCTGGCAGCCAGTGGCTGCACAGAGCCCAGATAGCACCTCATGAGAGAGGTCTCCTCCTGGAGAGCTTCCCATAGCTTCTTCATTGCAGGTGGCACAACACTAGTCTGAAATCCCCCTGAACACATAGTCCTTAAAAATATATGCGTTCCTTAAAGGTTCAGTATTCTGGTCTGTGACAATCTGAATTAGTCTCGCCAGAGGTCAGAGGAAAAGAGCTTGTGGTTAAGAGAAAGACCACAACATGTCAGTCATGATGTAGGTATTTGTAAGTCCTTGGTATTAACATCATAGTGTTTGCAGTGGATATTTGGAAATGCAGCTGGCAGGAGAAACATTTGGATCTGAGCTGTGCTGGGCACAGCTGCTGGTCAGTCACTGTGAACGTGCACCACCTTTGTGTCCTCTGGAGCATCTCAAAGACAAGTTCATACTTGAGATAAGCCAGAGCAGCCCGAGAGCTGCTTTGGTGGGATCCTCAGCTGCAGATTGTTTTCAGCAGTCACTGCACTAGCTAGAGAACAGGAGAGAAGCAGAGCAATGTCATCCATGCCCCTTGCTCTCTAGCCTGAAGAGGGATAGCCAGCTGTACACTGCCCAAAGACTTTCTGTTTGAAAGGGTCTCCTGGCTCTTTCACACAGTTTCCCTCTGCAGGAACTTGGCTGGGAGAGACTTTGCTTTCTGCCTAGAGTTTGGCCAGGGGAACCTCTGTGTACTTTCATTTGACTCTTAATACAACTAAACATTGTTTTTATTTACTTTTCTCTTTCATAGGAAAATGGCTACAAAACGGTATTTAAATTCCTGGGATCCTTTCCTGGACACTGTTGCACTCTGGAGAAGAGGGAAAAAGACTAGACTTTAACTGTGATTCATGTTGCTGAGCTCCCAAGTGTGGGAGTTTTTTTTCCAAATTGTCAGACATTTTGATCCGGGCAGCCTTTACTGAATTTTCTGTGTTTGTCCAGAAAAGAAGTCTAAGAATAAGCTACCATTGGTCAGTCATAAAGACAATATGTACTAGCTGAGAAGTATATAGGACTAATCTGTGTCATATTTGAGTTTTTCAACAACTTCATACTAGAGCTTCTCCATATGTATTGGTCATCAAGGCTGTTAAATGTTCTTTATATCTAATAAAACCCCATAAATGTGCATGAGAGAAGTGGAAAGCAGACCTAAAGGAACAGACAATGTCTGGAGTTTAAAAACAGCGGAGGATAGCAGAGCAAAACATAACAGCTTTCTGAGACATTGTATTTTTTTGCACCAAGTAAATAATTGGCTGTGAGAGAAGACCTCAAAATGTCAATGAGAAAGCAAGTTTGATATTTAGATTTCTGGAAAACAATTTCTCCAAGGAAATCATGGTGCCCAGAGGCAGCTCCCCACTGTCACTGTGGAAAAGCTTACCTATATTGCAGGGTTGAGGCCACTGGAGAGAACTTGCCAGTATGTGTATTGCAGATGTCAAAGACCTAGACAGAGTCCTAACTTGGTGAGGAAGGGAGGTGGCCACAGCCTCTCCCGCCTGTATGTGCCACCTGCCACAGAGCAGCACGTGTTGCCCACGTGTAGCTGGAGCTGCCTTTGCCATCAGGGGCCTGGTGTTGGCAGGATACAGCTCACCCTAAGTCACAGCAATTCCTGTCGCTTCTTCCTTTGAAGCCATAGTTTGCCTTGTGATATGAAAGCACGTGTTGTTGCCTTGCTTCTGATTTTTGTTTGCACACGGCCTGTGGCACTGCCATTCCATTTTCTTGCTTGCTCTGCCTGACCTGCTGGCCCTGTACAGATGAGTCCATGTGAGACAGAGCCACCATGGTGTGCTGACTGCTGGAGGCAGAGCCAGGATTTGACAAGCTCTTGGTGTCAGCATGTGACCTGCCTGGCTGTTCTCTTGTGCTTGTGGCATGCTTCATTTTGCGGTGTTTTAGGAAGTGTCCATTCTGGCATGGTCAAACCATGTGACTTCTTCCAGAAACTCATACATAATCTGCTCTGCTTTCTTTTTATAGATGCACTGAATGAATTCCATCCAGATGCAGCTCTTAAGACAAACTCTGAGAAAGTATTTCTTCTTTTACTTAAACATTCTCCATATTCATAGCTTCCCTCCTAACATATCGAAGTTTGCCAGTAGTAAGTGCTTTTGGAATACAGACATTTGTCAAATACGAATTTCATCCAAGGGTTTACTTCATTTCCACTCATTTATTCAACTGAACTGGAGTAAATTGGCATGAAGATTCAGTTACTATTGATTTTCACTGAGTCTGAATCAGTTACCTAAAGGTACATGACTCAATGAGCTATATCATCCAGAATTTCACCAACTACCGTGAATTATCAGATCTTTTTTATTAGATTATGTCCATGAAACAGGTTTTATTATTGTGTCAGTACAGCATACACACTGTTCTACACAATTTAATAATTTTTTAAGTGCTCTTTATATCCAAATAATTTGGGAGCAAGCTTTCAGCATCTAAAGAAGTATACATAGCAGGAGATCCTTCTGTAATGTTTCTATCTGTGGCTGTTAAATTAAGCCTGTTTGGCCGTGATGCATCATACTGTGCCGCTGTAAGAATGAAGGTACTCAGTTAAACCTAGATCTCATCAGACCATTAGCAGTGAAAGAGTACATGTACAGAGTCAGAACCGTATTCTACGTGGGTGTCCTACCCACTCAAGCGCAGAAGCAGGCTTGCTTGCTTCTCTCCTGCCTTGGAATCATTTTTCCATTCCTGTGAAGTAATTGCAAAAGGAGAGGTAGGTGTTGCTCATCTCCTGGATCTTTTAAGAGTTTGATTTTGAGGGCATTTTGCTGGAAAGTGTGAGCAGAGTTTATAAAGGGCCTAGACCTTTTAGCAAACCCTTTATTTTAGGCAAACATGCCCGCCACAACTCTGTGAAAAGCAAGGCATAAAATGGCTTACCACAGGAGGACGCTTTTACTTGATTATTCACTTGCTCCAGAAGAGGATTCTGGTTTTTTCTTTAATTCTGAAATTGGGTTGAGTTTTTTTCAGAAATTACAGCCATCTCCATCTGTATCTTGAGGAACTCCTTGTAGTGGACATAAAGGTGGTGAACACTGTGATAATGTGGAGACAGAAGAGTTCAAGATATGAGGAGCTTGGATTCAAGGAGCTGCATGTGCTGAGTATTTCAGAGACTGAGGGAATGTTCATTTTGTAAAGATGGAGTTGTGTGCTTTTCCCATTAAAATGATGTCAAAAACCAATAGAGCTGTGCCACAGACAACACAAAAGGCTTATGGTTCAGTAACGGCAAAGCAGAGATAATAGCATAAAAATTGTTGAAAAAAATTTGGGGAGCCTGGTAACACACAAATCTACAGCACAAAATGTACTGCAGTTGCATAGGGGAGGGTGGCATCTGAGCAGTGTCATCACCTGGGAGTTAGGTTTTCAGTTTTCTCTTTAATATAAAAATTTGCTTACTCTTTCTTTTGGTCAGGATTCAAGTGGGAAAAAAAAAAATTATGTGAAATCACTAGAAGCTGAACAGGATAAATAACCAGAGAGCTCCTAATAGGTGAACTCAGATTACTATGCACTGCCATGGGCCAGTGAATAGAAATTTCACAACTTCTCTGGCCTGAGTAGAGTGTATTGCATGGGATAAAGTATTGCTTAGGGCAAAGTTGTATCTAGTTTAACTGGCCGTTGAAAACTGTATCAGTTTTCCTTGCATGGTTGCTGTACATAACTTTCTACCTTAAATATTTATCTCAAGCTTTTCTGCAGGTGTTTATTAATTCACTGTAAGCCAGCACAGCTGCTAAAAATTAAACTATTTTCTTCACACCATCCTTCTATTCCACTTTCATGTCTTTTGACGCTCAGACTCAGTAGCTGGGGAAAAAGGTTGAAATTGAAATTTAACCTCTGCTCACATAACAGTTTGCCATTTAGTACTGAAATATTTTCCCTGCCTTTCTTGTCTGAAGCGTTATAATCCATTTACAGAATTTTTTTCTGACCAAGGGTGTTTTATTACAGCTGAGGGTGATGAGACGTATTAGTTGTGGGCAGGCACAGTTCTGGTGTTTCAGGTTTATCTGAAAACTTAGAGAGGCTTAGAGCAACAGATGCCATTAACACCTAGTATGGGGGCAAATGAAGTGATCACAGATCAAAACATGTACTTGACACCACACAGGAGCAGCTGAAGCCCAGATGGAGAGAAAACCCAAGGATTCTGTCTGTTAGCCTTTAATGTTTTTCCAGAAGGGCAAAAAATCACTTTTCCTTAGATTTTATTCTGTATTGAGAATTTCATGTTCTATATTGTGAGAACATCTTTGTATTCGATATTTCCCTTCAGACATGGAAATTTGCCATCTCTTGAAGCTCCCTGTTCTGAAGTCTCAGTGTGCCCATGTGCAGCCTCCATTACTTCATTGTCACTCTGTCACTGTACTACTACAGCTGACAGAAAAGATTGACTTACAGAATTTTTCTGATGCTCTTATAGTCAGTTTCTTGCTTTTTTGCCTTACTCTTCCCAGTTCTAGAGTCTTTTGGTGGGTTTTTTTTCAAAGTTAGACTAGTAATTTAATCACACAGATGTACCATTTTCTGTGTTGTTCATAATGGTGAAAATAAGTCATCATTTATGGCATTATCCTTTCACAATATTTTGTATTAAGTGTTTAGAGTATAAGCTCTTTATCCATTGAGTAAACTTTCATCTGTGAAGCTTGTTGCTTAGCATTACTAAGATAGTGATAAAGCCCAAGAAAATCTGGGAACACATACTTGGATGTTAATTTACTCAGTATCTTTGAGAAGATCAGATGAACCAGTGTGTAGACTGTATGTGTTCATAACTTTCTTTTCCCTTTGATAAGGAAGAATCACAGGTAGGTAAGAGTTGGTTTCCTTTGGGCAATAGTTATGTGTGCATAGTCTTTCACCTGATACAAGAATGGTAACGAGGTTAGACATTTGGTTTAAAAGAACTTGTTCCAAGAGAATCAACCTAATGGCACAAAACCTTTTAGCCTAAAGCTGTACCATGAAAGCAATCTGAATGAAAATATATCCAGTTTGTTGAACATTATTGAATTTTAATGAGGGGGCCTCAGACTTTAAAACCGGTTCTGTATCCATCCCCTTGATTAAAACTAGTCCAGCATTAGAGGCACTCTCGAGCAAAGCCCATTTTAAAAGGGGTTTTTACACCAGTGAATATTGTAAATGTCAACAGATGAGCTTTCTTGAAGTCATCTTGGCATTGCAAGAAAAATTGTGGAACTACAAAAAGATTAATTAATTCTGTATCTCTGAAAACTGTGATTTGAAAAGATTTTCAGAGTCAAATTTCATACAGGATAAAGGAGCAGATACTTCATGTAGAAGACTGCTTTCATTTCATTTATGTAATTGATAAAGACTAGGAACAGACTGAAACTCCTCTTGCTTACCTTGAAGTTTGGTCTTTTGCTGTGATATAGGTGTTCTAAAACCATTTCTTCAAAATACAGGATTTAAAGAGCATCTTCAATCTGGCTAAAATGTGTCATTTTGGAGTGCTGTCTGCTACATTTACTCCTACAAGTGAGGAATAAATTAGGAGTTAAATTAAAGAAGTGGTGAGAAACAGTTCTGACATGCTTTGGGGGGGAGGATATAGATATGTTCAAGGAAAATATGGGCAAATTTGTTCACAGGCATGAGGTTCTCTGCACAAACACACACACACACACACGCTGCCTGCACACTAATTGCTTGTTTGAATGAACAGGAGAGTGAGGAGTCCTCTTGGCTCCTACCTTTCCACATAGGACAGCCTTTATCTAATCCATACTTCAATTATTGCCTTCAAACCTCACAACTGAGTTGCACAAGGGCAAAGCTGTGTGACAATTTTAAAGGGTGCATGTTTAAAATGGGGATATAAAATAAATTCATGAAAGAGAAGAGAATGCATCAAACTAAATAAGTGATTGTGGGAAGACCATGACCATATTGTATATGTCATGTCAGTATTTCTTTCAGGCTGCTTTCAAAAGGCAGAAGCCTGCAGTTTAGTTACGTTATTAAATTTCAAACTGCTGATGGACAAGTAGATGTAATTTAACTGTGCACAGTGATGAGATGGGTGTTTAATACACAGATAACTTATTGCTGATAGAATTGTCAGTAAAAACAAAAGGAATACTTCTTTTTCCACACTGAGCAGAGACCACACTTTTTTTTCCCTTCCCTTTTTCCAAGGTCAGTTGTGTATGTATTTACAGAATTTGCTTCAAATGTTGCCACAGTTTTCAAGGTGCCACTATTATATCATGCTTCCTGATCTGAGATAACAACCCTTAAAGCCCTAGTGAAATAAACCTACAAATCTTGCGGGGAAACAATTGTCCACTGATAAGAGAACTGTGACGTGCATGATGAGAGAGTAAGTGAAGGACACTTAACCTATCAAGGCTCTTCTATTTCAAAAAATAATGTTCAGTGATGAATTCTGAAGCAGTTCTGCCCAGGAACAGATGAGATCTGCCTGTGTTACAGCATATTCTGGTCAAAGATCATATCTACACTTATCTTGCTTTTGGGAACTTTATATGTGTGGGTATGCATATATGTATACACATATATATAATCCATGTATCCTTCTCTTGAAGCATGATTTTTATTTCTTAATAAAGGTTTGAAAGCAGATCTCAGTTGGCTTGAACCTGGGGTCACTGATGTCTGTGGAAAAGCTCCCTTTTATGTCAGTGGTGGGGGACAAGGCCCATCATTCTGTTCCAAGGCCGGCTGGGACTGTGCTTACGTGAAAGGTATCAAGCAAATTTTAAGCACACAGAAAAAGATTTCCTTTGCCATTTCTTAAGGAAGCTTTGAAGATGGTTGTATTTTCTCTTACTTAGGTAGATCATTATGCATATTGGATCAACTTCACTCTACACAGTAGGCTGGCCCTGCTTTGGTCATAAAGCTGTACACGGTGCCTCTGTTTGGTTTCCCTTTCACTAACATTTCCCTTTCAGTTATGCATGCAAAAGAATATCTGAAATTGGGTCCTTCCTTGCTGGCTTGTATCTGCACCCAGCTCTGAAAGCTCTTTGTTTGCTTCTTCAAGAAAGAGACCCTGTATGTTTCTTATGAACTAGACCAGATATGCATTTGGGGGTCAGAATATTATCTTTATTCCTAGAATTAATTTGCTTAATTTTGAATAGCAATAGGGAGCAAATGCAACACACTACAGAACTGGAAATTTACAAAACTACCTCTTTTTTTGTCTGCTTCTGTCTACTGGGTGACATGAGAAACTCCAGGGAAAATAATAATTGTTGTAGGTTTTGATGCATTAGATCTGGTTCTAATAATAGTCCAGTACTGACATAGCCCCATCTTAGAGCTTATTCACACTTGTGATACTATCATACTTGAAGAGATTTTTGAATGAAAGAAATTGGGCTTTTAAAGACTAAAATGAGAAACTCAAGATGGCTGATCTGGTTTCTGTCAGATTGTAGCTGAAGAATATTTCCTCAGTCGTCATGTTTATCTGTGTCATCTTTCTTCTTACATATTGGGGGAGAGAAGATAAGTTTTGTAAAAGTTTTGAGCAATTTATGATCAAGTACAATAACCTCTACATGAAGTAACTTCTTCCTATGCAGTGTCTGGCACCCACCCACACAGAGATACTATTAAAGGGAAAGGAGAGAGAGAAGTACAAGAAAATGTTAGGTTTAAAATGAGAACTCTGAATTACACAACAGCTGAGCAAGTTACTTTTGACTGGAAGTGGGTAACTGTCCAGAGTGTGAAATCTTGTCAGCATGGCCTGTTTTCAGACTAAAGTTTCATATTGCACCTTATTCATCTTGCTTACCAGAATGCCAATTATCTACATCTTTAAAAGGTGATACTTTTGTTTTGTTTCGTTTCGTTTCGTTTTACTTTCTCTTTTCATACCTGTAGTACAGACTTGTGCAGGCAATTTGTTGAAGAGAAACAGTGGTAGCAACAAGAGTGGCTAGGAATCAGCTCAGAAATAATCCCTCTGAATAACTCTTTCCACAGGACAGTCCAGATCATGTTATTTCTAGTCATCTCATAATTTCAGTTTTAGGTCATGTATGGCTTTAATCCTTAAAATGAAAATATTTTTTCATAACAAGTAACTAGGAATCTGACAAAATTATTTACTAGCTATTCACATTTTGTAATATGAAAAGA
>VYZP01050390.1:0-14120 GCA_013400635.1 Hypocryptadius cinnamomeus
TTTTTTATTTAAATGCAGGTTTATAACTTGTCCCAGAATGTGCAGGAGGATGATCTGCAGCACTTGCAGGTAAGAAAGGCTTCAGGGTAACCTAATTGTGGCTATTTACAAGGGCCTTGAGTGACAGGACCTTGGGGAATGGCTTCCACTCCTGGAGGGCAGGGTTAGCTGGAGTACTGGGAAGGAACTTCTGCCTGTGAGGCCCTGGCACAGGTTTCCCAGAGAAGCTGTGGCTGCCCCTGGATCCCTGGAAGTGTCCAAGGCCGGCTTGGACAAGGATTGAAGCAGCCTGGGATAGTGGAAGGTGTCCCTGCCCGTGGCAGGGGTTGGAACTGGGTGGGATTCCAGATCCCTCCCAACACAAACCATCCTGAGATTTTATTCTGTGATTGTGAATTATCAGCCTGGGTGTTGCCATCTGGTGTTGGCTCAGTACAGGTGACCCTCTAAGGGTGATTTCAGCCCTGACTGTTGCAGACAAGCAGCTAATGGGATTTTTGTGACACAGGTGTCTTGCCTATTTCCTGGAATTACCTCCTGCTTTCTCTTCTGTTCAGTTCATTGATTGATTGGTTGATTAATTAAGTAGGTTTTTCCAGGAGCTTAAGGAAAGGAAAGAAAAGCAAAAGTCCAGCTGAAAAAATCAGCATTTGAATACTTCTGAATTATCTCAGTCCATAAATATTATTAACAATAACACTTCTTTAACACTGAATTTATTCAGTGTAGCTCTGATCTTTCAGTTTGGATTTTAAGCCATGACTGTTTAACAAGTTGACCCATTTTTAGGCATCTGTGAAACACATTATTGTGCCTTCAGTTAGAAATTAGAGTGCAGAGAGACTGGAGAGTTTCAAATCTTGCTGCTAGGCTGATTTTAGAGTCTTTGCACAGCAGGGGTTTGCAGGCAAAGTACTTATTTCTGAATTCATTTCCACTCCTTCCTGGAGTGTTTGGAGGGAGCGGGGCTCCAGCAGCCCCTGGAGCACTAGAAGTTTCTGGTTGGTATGAAACCAGCAGCAAGCAGCTGATCTGAGCCATTTTCCACAGATTTGGCAGCCAAAAGCTCCAGGCTGGGATCTCTCACATGAGAGCTCACAGGGTGATGGTTCCATAGCAGCTCCCTGTGCCTCTGGGATGTGAGCTGGGAGCCCAGAGCCTCTTTGTGTCCAGCTCTGCACGTGGTGCCCACTCATAAATGTCCCTTACTGCTCCAGAGAATCAGAGAATTCCCTCCAGGGACCCACAGGGATCAGTGATCCAGCTCCTGGCCCTGCCCAGACCCCCCAATCCCACCCTGGGCATCCCTGGCAGTGCTGTCCAAACCCTGCTGGAGCTCTGGCAGCCTCGGGGCCGTGCCCATTCCTTGGGGAGCCTCGGCAGTGCCAGCACCCTCTGGATGAAGAACCTTTCCTGAAATCCATCCTGACCCTCCCCTGGCTCGGCTCCAGCCTTTCCCTGGGTCCTGTCCCTGTCACAGAGCTCAGTGCTGGTGCCCCTGTGTCCCACAGTGACAAACTCACTGTCCTGTCCTTTCCTTCTCCTTCCAGCTTTTCACCGAGTATGGCCGGCTGGCCATGGAGGAGACATTCCAGAAGCCTTTCCAGGTGAGTGCGAGGATCCTGGCCAGCTCGTGTGTCCCGGAGCCCGCTGGCTTCTCCACGAGGTGTCACTGCAGTTTGCAGCGTGGGAGGAGATGGGGCTGCCTGGGGATCGGCTCAGCCGCTCCGAGGAAGGGCTTTGTGCTTCCCTGCTTCCAAATACATCCAACATCCCTCTCTCTTTCCTCCCTTAACCCCTGCCTTCCCAAGAGCTCTGCCCTGTCCTGCCAGGCTTGGAAAGCAGCTGGTGTTGCAGCAGGTTTGTCACACTCTGTAGTCAGGAGCTCTGCCCAGCCTTTGTTCTGAGAGGTTTGAACTCACCTGCCCTGGGAATCCCTGCTCCTGGATAAAGGAAAGGATAAGGATTAGCAGAGCCGTGGGAAAACTCGGTCTAAGTGGGGTTTTAACTTCAAATTAGGGACATCTGTTCATCCTTCTGCTCCCCAACCTGTGAAAAGCTGGCGTTAAAAAAAGGGAGAGCATTGGCCATTCACAGGTGAATGTTGGTTGAGGTGAGGTTGGAATGTAGGTGAGGTTGGTTCCTGTTTTTAAAGACAGAGGAGTGTTTTGATTAGGTTGGCTGAGGCTTTGTGAACTTCCTAAAGTAAAAANTGTAGGGAATCATCATCCTTCAGAAGTGTTTCCTTGGGATCCCCCCAGGCTCTCCCTGATTCAATGTCATCTTCATTAATGATCAGGGGGAAATTATCAAAGGAGGCTGGGAACCCTTGTGGGTGTGACAGATGTGGCAGAGGGGTCAGTGGTGCTGTGGCCAGGTGAGAAATGATCTCCTGTCTGCATCCAGCTTGGGCTGCTTCCTGCAGAACATGTTCTAAATGTGAGAGTGTGGATTAGAAAGCAGGAAGAGTGAGGGTGGGGAGGCCCTGGCAGAGTTTTCCCAGAGCTGCTGTGGCTGCCCCTGGATCCCTGGCAGTGCCCAAGGCCAGGCTGGACAGGGCTTGGAGCAGCCTGGGACAGTGGGAGGTGTCCCTGCCATGGCAGGGGTGAGACTGGATGAGCTTTGAGGTCCCTTCCAACCCAAACCATCCTGGGATGCTCCAAGTGTGATGGTGAATAAACTGCAGTGGCACTGATCCTGCTGGAAGGGAAGTGAGACTTGGCAGTGGAAAATTCACATTTCCCTTTGTCTCCTTCCTCTCCTCACACTGAGGAGCCCCCGCCCGAGGCTGGCCCTGAACGTGGGGCCTTCACAAAGGCAATGGTAAACACAGCCTGTCTGGAACAATTTTACTGCAGAAAAAAAATAATGATTCCCAATTCAAGGCATGCATAATGTGTTTGTGGAAAAGTCCTAAACATGGGCATGTCTCTTAAGCATCTCATGGAGTTTGAGAACAGCATGTCCTGAACCAGCTCACTGGGTGCAGTCACTGTGGCTTCTCCTGCAATTCAAAAAGGCCAACTCACTGTTCTCTCCTTTTTTTTTAAGCTTTTTCTGATGTTTTATAGAAGAGAAATAGCAGGAATATTTCCCCTCCCTCCATTAGATTTTTGTTCTAAACATAGATAAATTTTAGGGAAATTCCAATGAAATGGGTTCCACTTGCTGACCTGCTTGTCCGTGTTCCTGAGAGGAACCCTAGCACCTCTGCCAGGCCTTCCTGGGCTTTGGCATTCCTCCCCCTCCAAACCCTTTCTTTTATTTCCTACATGGGATGTTGTACAGATGAGGCAGTGGAGACCTGATTTTTTTCTGAAAACCTTTTTGTTTTTTGGGGTTTTTTTTAAAGATTCAAAGTTGACCATTCTGGTATTTATTTATTTATTGCCCAGGAGCTTTGAATGCCTCAATAAAGATTACAAAAGCCAATGATTTCTTATTCACCCTCATTCCTCTGCATCTGCTTCTCATTAAAAGTCTGTCTGGAAGGCTGCCCAGTGAAAAAGGCTGAAAAAATGAGCCTGTAGAATTCCCATGGGATGGAACTAAATGTGGCTGGAATTAGGGAGCTTGCTGCCTTTTGTCCTGGTTGACAACAATCCCTTTTCTTGGGCAGTTTGGGTGATTGATGTTCTCCAGCCAGGGACTCAAACTGGTGCAGCAGTTTGGGGGGTGGGACAGTGGAGTGGTCTCAGTCCCTGCACACTGGGACCTCTCATTTCCACCAGGAAAGGTGGGGAATGCTGCTGGAGCTGGGAAGAGACTCGACTCAGGGCCAGGTTTTGGTGTGGTGTGTAATGAAGGCGAGGGTGCTGTGGGCTCAGAGCAGCAGGCCACTGACCCCCCTGTTTGTGTGTTTTGCAGTCACTTATATTCCTTGTTCGTGACTGGAGCTTCCCTTATGAATTTTCCTATGGATCTGATGGTGGTGCAAGATTTTTGGAGAAGAGGCTCAAGGTATGTTTTGCCTGTTCTTGGTTCTGGAGCAGCCTTGGATAGTGGAAGTGTCCCTGCCAATGGCAGGGATGATCTTTAAGGCCCTTTCCACCCTGATCCACTCTGTGATTCCATGATTTTCCTGTTCAGCTGGGTGGCCTCGGCACTGGAGGTCAGGTGTGAGCTGCAGTGCTGCTTATGGTCACACTCAGTGGCCTTAAAATCCCTGAGGAGGCATTTGGGGAGGGTGAATTTCCTTGCCATGTCCAGGCTTCTGCCCAAGCCCAGCTCCCTGGTTCTCTCTGGGAGAGTCAAAAGCAATGGGAGTCAGCAGATTCCCGAGAGACTGGGAATGATGCTTTAGTAACTAGGGAGTTGTACAATAAAAATGATGGGCAAGGGCTGCTTGGGCTCAGTCAGGAAATGCATGGGTGATCTGGTAGTGGAGAGACCTAATTATATGTGAGGCAAGCAAGGCCCTAGTGGGAAATCCCAAATGTTTTTGTATTCCAGTCATCCATGGACATGTGCATTTTCCAGATGATAATAACATGCTCCAGGGCATGTGGTCAGAGATACTCCAGTTCCTTCTCTTTGTCCTCATGCCTATGGAATCTTCTCCTTTCCCCACTGTAAGCAGCCACAGTGTGGAGTATCCTGTGCTCCTCCTGCCAGCTTTATCCCAGTATTCCTATCAGGAGGAAACTCGCTGGCTCCAAACTGTGGGAAGTAGATGGGCAGCACAGACCTCTTCTCTTGACCACTGACAGAACCTGAGGGAACAGCTGGAGCTGTGCCAGGGTAGTCTAATTGGATATTAGGGAAGGGTTCTTCATCCAGAGGGTGCTGGGCACTGCCAGGGATGCCCAGGGTGGGATTGTTGGGGTGTCTGGGCAGGGCCAGGAGCTGGACTCTGAACCTTGTGGGCACATCCAGCTTGGAATATTCTGTGCTTCATTGTCTCCACAGGTGTCAGGCAATCAGCACGAGGAGCTGCAGAATGTCAGGAAGCACATCCACTCCTGCTTCACCAAAATCTCCTGCTTCCTCTTACCTCACCCCGGCCTCAAAGTCGCCACCAACCCCAATTTCGATGGAAAACTGAAAGGTACAAAGGCAAAGCTCTGGCTTCTACCCTGATTCCTTAGAAACCCTGGCAGACTGCTTGTTCCTGAAACAGTCCTGCTTGTTCCTGATACCCCCAAAAGTATTTTCCATGAAAAAACTTCTGGGAGAGCAGTTGGATCCTCCTCCCAGTGCTGTTCACACCCCCTTCTGCTTCTTCCCAGTGCAGCAGACAAATGTGGAGGGAGAAAAGGTGTGGGAGGCTGACAAGGCCTGAGAGCTACTGGAATACCCAGTGATAGGAAAACTGGGAAGGGCAGAGATGAGACTGGATGTTTATGGATGTGGTGTTAAACCTGCAGTAAATTCCTGTGCCTCACTGCACAGGCAGAGCTGGTTGCTGCAAGGCTGGTGCTTGTGGTGGGTGGAAGGCTGGTTCCACAAGCTCTCAGGACAGTTATTTCCCTTTGAAAAGCTTTCCAGGGAATATTTAATCTGCCTGACTTATCTGATCAGTGGTTTCCCTACAGGGCAGGCTTGGTTCAGCAGGTTAAAAAAAGGGAGAAGGAGAAAAGAGCTGTGGTGAGATTCTCCACCCCAAAAGGAGCCACGTGCTGGGGATATTTTTAGGTGTTTGTTGTGAACTCCTCACCAGCGTGGCTGGTTCCAGGCTGCTGCAGTCTTAGCAATAAAGTGGACCATTAGCTACTTAAAATAAATGAGCAGGCAAAGATGTGAGTTTTCCTCTGGTTTGTCTGGCTCAGACTTGCTCTCCTGGCAAGCTCTGTGCAAAGCAGGAGGGACAGCAAGGCAGCAGGAGGGAGATGTGCTGGTGGAAACTGAGCTGATCCCTGGAGCTCCCCCTTAATCTCAGGTGCTGAGGAGTGTGGGACAAGTGCTGTGTGCAGACAGGAGCTGTCAGCAGCTTCTTGACACAATTTTCACAAATTTCTTGTTGCCTCAGAGCTCTACTCAGCTTTTTGTGCTCTGATGGAAGAAATGGTGGGGATCTTCCCTGCTTTCCATACCTTCCAAATTCCTGGCTGTTGCATTGGTTTTTTTCTGCCTTCAGTCCTATACAGTTGAATTTAATGGAAACACCAGAAATCCCACCCTGTGCATCCCTGAGAGCTTTGTCCAAATCCCCCTGGAGCTCTGGGCAGCCTTGGGGCTGTGACCATTCTTGTGTTCCTTCCACCCTCTGGGGAAGAGCCTTCCATGGTAGGGGATTGGAACATGATGGTCTTTAATGTCCCTTCCAACCCACACTATTCTGGGACTCTGTGATGCCTCTTTTTTCTCTTTTTTTTTTCCAGAAATAGATGATGAGTTCATCAAGAACTTGAAGATTTTGATTCCTTGGCTTCTTAGTCCCGAGAACCTGGACGTCAAGGAGATCAATGGGAACCACATCACCTGTCGAGGCCTTGTGGAGTATTTTAAGGTATTTATTTCAGAGAAAGTGGATTTGTTCCTCTGTGGAATTTTGCTGTAGCTGAAGGGGAAGGCAGCAGCAGGCAGGGCAGCACTGACAGTCCTGACTCACTGCAGCAGAGGGCAAACACCTCATGGTCATGTATTTGACCACACAGTGAGCCCAGGAAGTGGGAGGAGCTGTTTTCCTTTCCTGGAGAATTGAGGGCCAGAGGGGGATAAGCTGAGGGCTGTATTCCAATTGCCTTTGGAAAAAGCTTATTTTTGTTGTCATGGCTACTGGGACATTTCCATGAGAGACATTGGTGAGTAATTCTCACCACCTACTCTCCAGGGCTACC
The DNA here is from genome assembly GCA_013400635.1 of Hypocryptadius cinnamomeus. NCBI lineage: Eukaryota > Metazoa > Chordata > Aves > Passeriformes > Zosteropidae > Hypocryptadius > Hypocryptadius cinnamomeus. Next base: position 6,780 of record VYZP01050390.1, read on the forward strand.
TTGGCTCCTTCTCCTCCCAGGAAAGGACAGAGGTAGGTGCACATCCTTTGGGAGGGATACTGGGAGTGAGTGGAGGAGGGAGAGGCTGCAGTGACTGACCCAGGCCACCCAAGGAGTGGCATTTTCTGACCAAAGCCATCTTGTGCTGGAGCATCCTCCTCTTCCCTGCTTCTAAACCCTGTCTGGAGCTGTGTGGGGGTGGCTGCTGTTGCTCCTGTGTGCTGCATTCCACATGATTCCCTTTTTCCTGCTCTTTTCCAGGCCTACATAAAGATCTACCAAGGGGAGGAGCTGCCACACCCCAAGTCCATGCTGCAGGTACGTGTGAGTGGGAGCTGTGGGAATTCCTGCACTGGAATTGCCATTAATTCCCAGGAACTGGCAGAGGTGTCCAGCACAGTGGGACTGCTGGGACTTTATTCCAAATGCCTCAGTGTAACCACCCAAGGAGCAGCACTTTGGGAAGAGTTTGGCATCACGAGCCTGACCTGGCTGAGGAATCACACCTGGGATGGACTGTGGGGAATTGCTGGCTGCACACAGCACCAGCCAGCTCAGCTGGATGATTCCCTGCAGGTGGATGACATCCTTGGGGCCACACAGGGAGGTGACACATGCAAGTGGCTGCCAGAGCCAGCTGGGGGTTGCAGCTGGAGCTGTTTATATGTGGCTGAGCCTTTTATCTCTTTCCTTGCTGGTTCCCACAGCTGAAGCCAAAGTTTTTGTAGCTCTGGCTTGGAGGGGAGGAATCCTCTCTTCATGCAGGCTTTTGGATGTGCAAATATGGGATGAGCTTATTTGGGATTGGTTGGAGGCTGGGAGTGCCCCTTGGCTGATTCTGAGTGCCACACACATGTCCTGCCTGTGTCCACATGTGGCTCTGCACTTGCACAGCTTAACCCTGTCCTTCTGCACCTAAATTTTGTGCCCCTTTTGCCCTTACAGGCCACAGCAGAAGCCAACAATTTAGCAGCAGTTGCCACTGCCAAAGACACCTACAGCAAGAGGATGGAAGAGGTGGGTGGTGATGAATGTGTCCCTTCCTGCCCCTTCCTGTCCCTTCTTGTCTCCTGGCTCTCCCATCGTAGATTCATGGAATCCCAGAGTGGTTTGGGTTGGAAGGGACCTTAAAGCTCATCCAGTGCCACCCCTGCCATGGGCAGGGACACCTCCCACTGTCCCAGGTTGCTCCAAGCCCTGTCCAACCTGGCCTTGGACACTGCCAGGGATCCAGGGGCAGCCACAGCTGCTCTGGGCACCTTGTGCCAGGGCCTGCCCACCCTCCCAGCCAAGAACTCCTTCCCAAACCCTAACCTCTAATCCCTAACCCTAATTTCAGATTTCCCTGTGTTAGGAGTGACCTTTCAGGGATGATTTCACTGTATCAGGGGTGACATTTCAGGGATGATTTCCCTATATCAGGAGTGGTTTCACCATGTCAGGAGTGATGTTTCAGGAGTGCCATTTCAGGAGTGATTTCCCTGTGTCAGGGATGATTTCCTCATGTCAGGGATGATCTCCCTGTGCCAGCAGTGATTTCCCTAGATCAGCAGTGCCATCTCAGGGATGATTTCCCCATGTCAGTGATGATTTCCCCGTGCCAGCAGTGATTTCCCTGTATCAGCAGTGCCATCTCAGGGATGATTTCCCGGTGTCAGTGATGATTTCCCTGTGCCAGCAGTGATTTCCTTATGTCAGGGGATGATTTCCCTGTATCAGCAGTGCCATCTCAGGGATCATTTCCTTATGTTAGGGGATGATTTCCCTGTGCCAGCAGTGATTTCCTTATGTCAGGGGATGATTTCCCTGTATCAGCAGTGCCATCTCAGGGATGATTTCCCGGTGTCAGTGATGATTTCCCCGTGCCAGCAGTGGTTTCCCCGTGCCGGCAGAGCCATCCCAGCAGTGCCATTGCCGTGTTCCCCACTCAGGTGTGCGGAGGGGACAAGCCCTTCCTGGCTCCCAGCGACCTGCAGGCCAAGCACGCGGAGCTGAAGGAGGAGGCGGTGCGGCTGTTCCGGGGCGTGAAGAAGATGGGAGGGGAGGAGTTCAGCCGGCGCTACCTGCAGCAGCTGGAGGCCGAGATCGACGAGCTCTACATCCAGTACATCAAACACAACGACAGCAAGAACATCTTCCACGCTGCCCGCACCCCGGCCACGCTCTTCGTCGTCATCTTCATCACCTACGTGCTGGCCGGCGTCACCGGCTTCATTGGCTTGGACATCATAGCCAGCCTGTGCAACATGATTCTGGGCTTGACACTTATCACACTCTGTACCTGGGCTTATATCAGATACTCTGGGGAGTACAGAGAACTGGGAGCTGTAATAGACCAAGTGGCTGCAGCCTTGTGGGACCAGGTAGGATAAAGAGCTTTTGATTTCAAACCTGCACACAAAAAGTATCCTCCCTGCACCCCACTGGGTTTGGTTTTTTTTTTTTTTTTTAAAGCATTGAGTTTCCTGGGGATTTTCCTCCCCCTTTGAGGTGGTTTTGGTTTTTAGGGTTGTTAGATCCAGCTGCTTGTGCTGTGGTCAGTGCAGGGACACCTTTTCAGTTTTAATTGAAGTTTTAATCTGTTCCTTAGACCTTGCAGTTGGGGAGAGGAGGGGCAGAGGAATTGTTGCAGATCATTTTGTGGAGTTTGTTGTAAGAGGGAGGTCACAGGGCTGCCCTGTGGCTGCAGCACAGGTGGGGTGAGCAGGGCTGGAGCTGTCCCTGAGCCTCCAGTTCCTGTCCAGTGGAAAACAAGCTGTGTAGATCTGAGAAAACTCCCAGCAAGCTCTTCTGTTCTGCCTTTTTCTTTCCTCCTTGCCTTACCTGTCACCAGATGGGATTTTGTGGAGCCCTGTGGGGATGGGCAGCTCTGAGGGATGCCCTGGGGAGGATCCTGGTGTGTGTGCTTGGTGTGTGCATGGCTGTGGCTGCTAAAGAGGAGCAGCCAGGGCTCTCCCCTGCTTCAGGGCAGGGATTTGGGCTCTCCCAGCTCTGCCAGAGGTCGAGGCCAGATCTTTGCTCTTCCTGTTTTGGCACCAGACCCTGATTTCCCACTGCAGCCCTTCCCTGTTCCCAGTGCAGAAAAGGGAAAGCCCAGCCCACACAGACTCCCCCTGACCCCTGCACCCCATCCACGGTACAATCCATGTGCCCAGAGAGCCAGAAGGCTGCAGTGCCCTCCTGCTCTTCCACAGCAGAGTGGAGGAGCTCATCCTCAGGAGCCATCCCAGCTCTGATTCCTGGCAGGAAGGGCCCTTCTCCTTCCCTGCTTTTCCTCCACCAGAGAGGGTTTCATGGAGAGCCAGCACATTCCCTGCTTCCCTGTGCTGCTGCAGCTGACCATGCAGCTTTGGGGGAAAGAAAGGCAGCATTTACTGATGGCTCTTCATTCCAGAGCTGTCCCAGGTGGATTCATCCTGGCTGCCCTGTCCCCAGCACCTGAGCACCCCCAGTAGAAGCCCCTGTAGTGTCCCTTTGCCCAGGGACACTTCCCAGGAGCCTTTGGGATGTGCTGGAATATTTCATCCCATCCCAGTGCAGGAAGCAGAGGGAGTTCAGCAAGAGCAGGACACAGGCAGCAGGAAGCCAGAGCTGCTGCCCACTTGCAACATGTCCAGCTGGGGCAAAATAAAGAGGGTAAAGTGCTTGGAGCTGGTCCTGGCTTCCACAGGCCCTGTGGCTTTCCAAGCAGAGGGAAAGTTCTCCCAGGAAGGGTTTGTGGCAGAGGGGAGCTGCTGCCTTGGGTGACTCTGCCCACCACGAGCCAGCAGCTCTGTCCCATGGGAGTGGGACCAGTGCAGGAGGGATGGATGCACAGAGCAGGGAGGGGTGACCAGTTTGGGATGAGCCCCCCTAGGAACACCCCAGGGATGAGCTGCCATGGACACTGAGATCCACAGAGCTGTTTCTTTCTCTTTCTGTCTCCCCTTTGCCAATGCCTCTCCCAGGGAAGCACCAACGAGGTAAGTGGCTCTTGTTCTCCGCATGCTGCCGAGCCCTGGGCTCCTGGGAAAAGCATCTTGGCCCCAAAAGCACCTTTGGGCTGCTGGAGGATGGGACTCACGAGGGCTCTGGGCAGCAGCTGCTGGCCTGGCTGGCTCTGGCTGTTCTCTGGGATGCAGATGCCTGGGGAAGGGTGTGGATGTGGGCACTGAGCTGCAGGAGCCAAGTGGCAGAGAGATTTGGGTGGGGAGTGTCAGGACACGATGGGGATTTTCATCTTTGTCCCATCAGCTCTGTTTGGGGATTTTCCTGTTGTGCCAGGAGGTCAGACCCAACCCCCAGATTGTTTTGGAGCACCAGCTGTGCAGATGCAGGCAGGGACAGCTGAGGAGCCCCCGTGCCTGGCCAGGCCTCTCTGTGCTGCTGGAGTTGCTGGGGGTGTTGTTTTTGGGAAAAACCTCCCCATGTTGGATTGGTCTGAGTGCAGAGCCCGGAGGGCACAGTTCATCCATCCCCAGCACCTCCCTGGGCAGCACAGGAATGCAATCCTGCTCTCCCAGCATGGCAGGGGAGCTGCTCTGAGGGGAAATAGTCCCTGCCCAGGCCTTCCAGGAACAGGAGAACCTGGATGAGAGAGGGAGATTCTGCCCCACTCAGGTGAGACCCCACCTGCAGAGCTGCCTCCAGCCCTGGGCTCCAACATCAGAAGGATGTGGAGCTGCTGGAACAAGTCCAGAGGAGCCCAGAGCTGCTCCAGGGCTGGAGCTCCTCTGGAGCCAGGCTGGGAGAGCTGGGAATGTTCCCCTGGAGAGGAGAAGGCTCCAGGGAGAGCTCAGAGCCCCTGGCAGGGCCTGAAGGGGCTCCAGGAGAGCTGGAGAGGGACTGGGGACAAGGCCTGGAGGGACAGGACACAGGGAATGGCTCCCACTGCCAGAGGGCAGGGATGGATGGGAGATTGGGAAGGGAATTTTGGCTGAGGGTGGGCAGGCCCTGGCACAGGGTGCCCAGAGCAGCTGTGGCTGCCCCTGGATCCCTGGAATTGTCCAAGGCCAGGTTGGATTGGGCTTGGAGCAGCCTGGGATAGCCAAACGTGTCCCTGCTCATTCCAGGGGGATTGGAACTAAATTTAGGTTTTTAGGGGTCCCTTCCAAGCCAGTCCATTCTGGGGTTCTGGTTTATGATCACAGCCACAGCAGCTCTTTGTGTGCCCAGCTCCCTGTGCTCCTCCTGCCCAGCCCTGCAGGATCCCAGTGTGAGCTTCTGGAATGTTCCTTGGGCACAGCCTCACCAGGATCTGATTAAACCAAAAAAAAGACAAATTTCCTGCACATGGGCATTATTTATTGCAGCTCTGGATCCCAGTGCCTCCCCAGGCTGGCCCAGGTGTGGCACCAGACATTTCCATGTTTTCCTGTGTCACCAAAGCCCACCAGCTCCAGCTGGCAGTGCCACCTCCTGAGCCACTGAGTTCTGGGGGGAATTCCTTTAGAGGAAATTCAAGCTGTTAAAAACCATCCCATCCCTCATCCCTCCCAGCAGCCAGGGTGCTCCTTTGGTACCTCAGGGGTACCAAGAGGCAGAACACAGGATTTGCTGTGGATGAGGTGTTGAGCAAACCCTGCCATGTAAAAATGAGCACTGTGGGACTGGTTTGGCAACACAAACCCCCCTAAAACAGCACAAAATGCTGCGGGGTGGCCTGGGTGGGGCTTGAAGGTGAATTTTCAAGAAGGACAAGCAGAGAAGCTGTGTGAAGTCTCTTCTGCCTGTCCACTGTGTTCCCAAAGCATCCCTTCTCTTCCTAAAAGCCTGTTGGGGATGGGATCAGCATCCTCTTGGACACCTCTGGAGACATCTCATCCTCACCCTCCTCCTCCTCCTCCTCGCTGCCCCTTCAGCCTCTCCTGCTTCATTCACCCCCTGAGCACACAAAAAACTCATCACCCTGTCAGTGTGTGGGGTCCTGCTGCTCAGGTGCCTCTTCCCCCCCCTTCCAGAGCTAATCCTGGCTTGCCAGCAGTCCCCAGCAGGAGCTGATGGGATTTGGGTTGGTTTTTTTTCCACCCCAAGTTCATTTTAAATGGCAGTGTCAGAGCTGTGACAATTGGTGGCACCAAGTCCTTTGCAGCCAGAGCTGTGTCCTGGCACCTCGTGTGCCGTTTGCTCTGGGGTGAAGGTGGGGAAAGGCAGGGAGGGACACGAGGGGTGTCACTCACCTGTCCCCCCGTGGGGTCAGAGCCTGCTCCCAGCTCCGTGGGTGCTGTGCCATCGGTTCCCTGGGGGAAGTGCAGCCCCGCAGCTGCTCCAGCCTGTTCTGAGCCTGGCCTGGCTCCAGGACAAACGGAAAGTGGTAAAATCAGAAGGAAAATGGTAAAATCAGAAGGAAAATGGTAAAACCAGAAGGAAAAAATCCACATCATCTGCAGAAAAATGATGGGGACAAGGCCCTGTCCCACCCCCAGCCCTCGGGCTGAGGCAATTACGGAGCTGCCTGGGGGGGATGAAGCAAACGCTGAGGCTGCAGGAACCAAAACTGTGTGTGTGAAACCTGCAGGGAAAAACAACCCCAAATGCCTCACTCACTCATCCAAATGAATGATTTATACAGCTCAGGGGCATTGAGGTGCTTGAAAAATTGGAATTGTAGTCACAGGATTCCCTGAGCTGGAAGGGACCCACAGGGATCATCCAGTGCAGCTCCAGGCCCTGCCCAGACCCCCCAACAATCCCACCCTGGGATCCCTGACAGCTCCTGGAGCTCTGGCAGCCCTGGGGCTGTGCCCATTCCCTGGGGAGCCTGGGCAGTGCCAGCACCCTCTGGGGGAAGAACCTTTCCTGAAATCCAACCCAAACCTCCCCTAGCAGAGATCCAGCCGTTCCCTCAGGCCCTAAACCCGGGAGCTGGAGCCCTTTGTGTGTTGGGCACTTGACCCAACCGTGCTGGTGCACAGCACACACAGAGGGCTGGGATGGATCGGGATTCCTGGGATTAGGATTCCCTGGGATCAGAATTACTTGGGTTTGGGGTTCTGTGGGATCAGAATTGCCTGGGGTTGGGATTCCCTGGGTTCAGGATTGTCTGTGATTGGAATTCCCTGGGTTTGGGATTCCCTGGGATAGGGGTTCCCTGAGTTTGGGATTCCCTGGGATAGGGGTTCCCTGGAATCAGAATTCCCTAGGTTTGGGACTTCCAGGGTTTGGGATTCTCTGGGATCGGAATTCTCTGGGTCTGGGATTCCGTGTGTTTGGGATTTAATGGGATTGCGATTCCCTGGGTTCAGGATTGTCTGTGATTGGAATTCTCTGGGTTTGGGATTCTCTGGGATACGGGTTCCCTGGGTTTGGGGTTCCCTGGGATCAGAATTTCCTGGGTTTGGAATTCCCTGGGTTTGGGATTCC
>VYZP01050391.1:0-11940 GCA_013400635.1 Hypocryptadius cinnamomeus
ATGACTTACTTACTTGAAGCAATAATTGGAGAATGAACCCCTGATATGAAAATAGACCAAACTTATATATGTCTGAAAAACTCATGACCATTGTCCATTTTGGGTGTAGCCCCTTGGGAAGGCTTAATGTACCTGAAGGTCCTTTTTTAAATATATCTGGTTTTATCTTTTTGTTTCACCTCTGTCTCTAGGTAAGCCTGTTCCAGGCATTATCTAAATGGTCTCTTTTAAAAAACAAAACTGGGGATATCATGCAGATATAGAAAAACTGAAAATGTCATGCAGATTCGTCTGCAAAACTGGGCCTGAAATCAGTTTTGTCAGTATTATGGTTTTCCAAGGGAGCTCTTCCATATGAATTGCTTTTTAATTGATATAACATTTTCTTTTCTCTTGCTGTGTACAAAGCACTGTAAATAGAGATGTATCATATCAGTGGGAGAAGGCAATTGAAGATAAAAACCATTGATTTATTTTTCTCCTTGGAGTTCCTCATGATGTGAACTTACAGCAGAGCATGTTTTCTACAAGTAGAGGGAAGTGAAGAGCTTAGGAAAGCCTTTCCTACTATGAACATTGGATGGGTACAACTTTTCTCATGTTTTCATGTGGGAATTGACTTTTAGTTTGATTTTTTAAAATCCCAATGGTATCAAGAAAGAAGAAAGGATAAAGTCACTACTGTCCTTGGTAGAGTTAAAACTAATCTGTGCAGTAGTATCTGCTTTTCCGCACTTTTCTTGCTGTTTCCCAGAGTAGTGGACAGACCAATGCCTTCTACTTCCATCTCCCCAACTTAAATAAAACCATATCCCCAACTCCAGTAAAACTATAGCTGTCAATCTCCTGCTAAAACAATGATGTAGAGATTAAATATTTCACGTTATCACTGAGCTGCCAGTGCCTGACCCCTTGTGATGGTCAGTCCTAAACTGCTAAAGCAACCTGTGCTGGGTCTAATCTCAGAGACAACTGTGTAACTTTGCAAGAATAATTTGTATGCAGAACTGAGCACTGCACTGTGATACCCAAGTATGGGTGAGACAATTTAATTCCTGTATTGGAAACACTGTTATCCCACACTCTCCCTGGGACATCTCAGCTTGGTTCCAAGTTTCTGTGGTGCTGCATTATTTGCCAAAGGCAACTGCAACATATTCAGCCACTGAGGTGGTCCTCGGTTGCTTGGTGGGCAGCATAGAGAAGGATTAAAGACGAAAGACAGTCCCTCCTCTGGTCCCTGTGGGGAGTTTTAACACCAGTTTGTGACCTTGAAGCTGCAGTTTTTACTGCCCGTTCTCACAATATCTAGATAAATTCAGGGCTTTTCAAGTAGGTTTTCTGCTAAAGCATATTTAATAAACATCCAAAATCTTGGTCCAAATAGCAGGCAGGTTTTTTTGTCTTACTTAAAGAGACTGTAATGCCTCTTGTATTGTGGGAAATAAGACCAAGCACCAAGTAAAAGTAGAAACTTGAATTTGGAATGAAAATATTTTTTCCATTTCTTTCCTTATTTTATAGTGACTTTATTTTCATAAATCTACCCAATCAGAAATGTTTATTTGTCTTTAACATGCTCTACCTGACACTAAGAGGAGAGACAAGTTCTTTCAGGGATCCTTGGCAGAATGATGATGGTACTAAGCTGTAGTTGCAATTAAGGCTTTATTTTCTTAATGTATTCTTAATTAAGAATTTTATGATTAGCATAACACAGCACAACAAATAAGATTAGGAAAGAAGTTGACTTAAAAAGAAGGCTGAAAACAGTCAATATTAAGCATTCACTATAAATGCCTTGGTTTAATGGTCAAGGCCTTGCAATGTTTTGATGAAAGACAACCTAAATCACCTAACTAGCATTTGGATGTGCTTTGAAAATAACCACTACCAGCAGGTCATATTGCTGTGTCACATTGCAGTTTACGTTTCAATACAAGAACATTAATGGCAGTTTTTGACCAGAGGGATCAATTTCAATAAATCTGGTCCTGCCCCACATATAGACTGTAAGTCACATAGCTAATATACTTGCACAACTGCCAGGGCTTGACACTCGAAACAGGGCATCTTGAAATCATGTGCAGAAGAAAGGAGGGGAGAGGGGAGCAGAGGTGAGAAATTTCATGAGGGAGAAGGACTCAGTTAAACTTCAGACTGCCCGCAAAGTTGTACACTGCTTTACGACTGACTCACAGAGTCTGGGTTTTTTTTTAGATTTTGAACAAAAATCATCCAGGCTGCATGCCTGAAACTGCAGTCTTAATGCTCCTGAGATATCCCAACTTGCAGAAGATATATGCAGAAAATTAAAACCCCAAAGGAACAGCTCCATCAGCAAATTTCAAGCTTTGACTGTGGTACAGGGATCATGATATTCCTCTGAAGACTGCCAGAATCAGAATATTAGAGTACTGAGAAAAGTGAATAATCTGCAGCTTCAGGTGAGAGTGGAAACTGTTCAGGAACATTATTAAGTCCCTGAATGGACTTGTGTTGGCTGGCAGCAGAGTTTTCATTTAGGAATGCTGAGCAACTGTGTAACTCTGTCAATGTACAGTTACAGGGAGATAAGAGTGTATTAGTTACTGCTCAGCCAATAAAAACTATTATTGTCACAAGATTGTAAGACTTTTATTACTGACAAAAATAAACATTGTGAGTTGATTATGATATACCAGAGTTTGTTTCTTTTACTGTTGTCAGTGTGTAACTATAAAATGGACAGACTTGCTAAATATTAAACTCAGCGTTTCATGTACCTTCTTTAGCATAATTATATTTTACCATCCCTAAGTTTGTTTATCTTTCTGATAAACTTCAGCATATTACCACTAGCCTGTCAGAAGTATTTTCCACTTTAACCATTTGAAAAATAAAAGTGGTATCATAGGAAAAAACAGACAAAACTGAAAATCTCATTAAGAGTACCTTAGCATGATCTAATTAATGGATAGAGGTTCAGCCCAGCAGCATTCAGATACTTATCTGATCATCTGGTTTGCTTTTATCCATCTCAGTGTAACCCCCAGTGATCATATCTGAAGAAGAGCAGGATGTGGTACAGATTGGAAGACACCTCCTTTAATGAACAACAGTTCTCTGAATGGCTATTTGCATTACCTATGGCTGAGTATTTGCATTACCTCATCAACTGCACAATAAATCTTCACTGTGAAATTTCCAGTCCAACAAAGCAAGTTTATGGGGATAGTTAAGCCAGAGCTCTCCTCTTACCAGATGTAGGTAGCAGCAAGGCATAATTTGCTAGTTTGTCACGTATTCCCAGATAAAAGATTCTGGCCATTTCATATCAGACAGACCTCCACATTTTTATGACTGAGGAAAAGGGTCTTAGGAAAGGAGTGATGCACCCTTCCTTACCACAGACCAGGTATAACAAGAAGAGAAGAAATCAATCCCCAGAACTTCAGCCCTTATCTGCAGGGGTGGCAACTGTAGAGAAAGGCGCAGCTTTTAGAAGTTGGCGGCCACACTTAAAATGTAGCTGCCAGTCTGCAGCTGGTGCTAACAAGGAGACTGCAATGTGGTGGTAATAGCTCGTGTCTAGTTATGGCCAACAGCTGTCCTAATCAACAAGCATGTCAGCTGATACATATAGATACAGATATATAAAAAGTTATTTAAGCCAATTACGTGCAGTGGAAGTCAAGAGTGACATAATCCTGAAGCATGTTGTTGAGACAAGCTCCACTGAGGAGCTGCACTCACCAGTTGGTGACTGAGTAGGACCTGGGTGTGTGATTGCTGACAGTGACTTACTGACTGTATGCCTGAGCTCACATTAGAGGGAAAAGAAAGACATAGTACACCCTGAGGGAACTCTGTCACTATTTACTCCTCTTTTTTATTAGACTTCCCAGTGGCAGCATTGGTAGGTTTTGATGCAGCTGAGGACAGCTGAATGGACCCTGATACTGGATGGCTGCCTATAATCTAGGAAAATGTCACATTTACAGTGAAGGAGGTTCAAACCTTCTGTAGGTTTTCTGTGTAAAACCTACAGAAGCCCTTAGTCCCACAACAAAATAAATGAAAGGACCAAGTGTGAGAAAGAGCCAATAGGACCAAGGACCACATACAAAAAACCTTCTGTTTCACAAACATATTTCTCTCTATGGTTTAAGGGCATAAAGACAGGAAAGAATGAAAAATGCCATGAAAACTCAACATCTGTCTTTCCTGATTAACTGTTACAATGCAGGAATTAGTTTTTGGACAGTTAACCCACAGAAAACATTTTCTCACGAGGTTTGTACTTTTAAGTCAAAGGTTTTCTATTTTCAAGACACCACTTTGATAAGGATTTGCAGAGATTCCTATTTGTAATGTACATATGTAAATTCAGGGTTTAGTAGGAAGAAAAATATAAGTATCTTTATCAAAGCAAATAGTTCAGGCTAGAGTGATGCTTAATCCTAACATCAAATGTCATCAAGAAAAGCCTTTAGATAAACAGGTATATGTTTGTCCTTTTTCATGGAGAGTTTTCCTAAAGCCATGCACTGGCAATGTCAGTAATAAGAGAGGGTAATACCTTATGGCATGTACAAAACTTTGAGTCAGCAGTGCCCTGGCAGCCAGGAGGGCCAAGCATGTCCTGGGGGCATCAGGGACAGCAGCAGCAGCCAGGCAAGGGAGAGGATTGTCCTGCTCTGCTCTGCACTGGGGTGGCCTCACCTCGAGTGCTGAGAGCCACAATATAAGCAGATAAAAAGCTATTAGAGAACATCCGAAGGAGGAACAAGAGGATGGTGAAAGTCTGGAATTGAAGCCATATGAGGTCACTTGGTTTGTTCAGCCTGAGGAGACTGAAGGAAGACCTTGTTGTGGTCTTCAACTTCTTCATGAGGAGAAGCAGAGGGGCAGACACTGATCTCTTCACCACTGCCAGCCATAACAGGACCCGAGGAAACATCGTGAAACTTAGTCAGGGAAAGTTTAATTTATCAGGAACAGGTTATTTACACAGAGGGTGGCTGGGTTTTGGAACAGGATCCCTGGGGAAGAGGTCACAGCACCAAGCCTGACAGAATTTAAGTGTGTGGACTATGCTGTCAGGCACAGGGTTTTATTCTTGGGGTGTCCTGCACAGGGCCAGCAGCTGGGTTTGAGGATCCCAAAGGGTCTCTTCCAACTCCACATATTCCATGAATTTATGACTTTATGAAAATACTCTGGATGACATAATGTTTTTTGCTGGTCTATCATGAGTGATCTTCTGAAAATTGTAGAACTGTAAAAAAACCCAAATTATTTATTTGCAAGATTTTATCTTCTTTCCATACCAAATACATGCATCTTTTCTCTTTTAGGAAAACTCAGTTGCAGTATATATTACTCCTCAAATATGCAGGGCTATGACCTGCCCTTCAGTTTGAAGTGTGGGGATACTTTTTTATATATGTTGGGAGAAACATTGTGGAAGATACTGGAGTGGGTCTTAAAACTGGAAAGCATGTAGGCAGTTTAAGCTAGCAACAATTTAGCATTTGTGAAAAAAAGTTTGATGACAGACTTTTGAGGGAAAAGATAAGATGTCACCTTAGAGAACTGTTTCATGTATGCAATTTCCTACAACAGGAATTCTGTAGCAAACTATGGGTGAAAAACAGCTAAGCAAACTGGCTTTAAAACACATTTGTTTTAAAGAGTTTTAAAACACATTTGTTCCACCAAGAATATCCTTTTTGCAATTATTTAAAAAATATTTTTAATTTAGAAAATTTCCTTTTCAGAAAAAAGCACCCAGTTTGTCACTGGTCTTTGTCCTTCTTAAAGTGTGAAGAGTGAAGATAAAAAGTGAAAAAAATTTTAGAGCTATTTTGTGCATAACAAAAGTACATTTTCAATAGTAAGTTGTAAAAAAGAAAATGGTAAATTTCATGTAACTGCAAATACTATCAATACTTGCAGTTGAAGAATGCATTTTTGTTTCTTATATTTAAGTCCATAAATAACACCACTTATCTTTCCCCTTATCCAGTGTGCAGATGAAAGACTTAGAAAGAAACGAAAGGATATCAAACTGTGATCAATTTCACTCTTTTTCTCCCCAGCATATAATTTGCGTGTCTTTTGTTTTAAGCAGGAGAATGACATGAAATTGTCGACCAGCATGCATCTCCTTGCTCCTAAGTGGCTGAAAACTATGAATATGTCAAAAGCAACTGAAGGGCATCTGCTTAAATATATATTGATATCAAGCACAAGTATATATGTGTGTGTGTGTGTGTATAATACAGTAGAAGTTGTATACATATTTAACACCAATCTGCTCCATCTGAGTATTTTTGCAGCTGGCTCCCTGCTGTGTGGCTGTGCTGAGGTTCCTGCCTGCCCCATGGCAGACACTCAGCCTGTGCAGAGGTCACCAGTGGCACAGTGCTGCTGTGTTCAGGTGGTGTCCCCAGGGACAGGGCTCTGACACACATGGCACCTGGCTGTCCTCTGTGCTGCAGGCCCCCATCAGCTGCTGCATGGCAGCTCATGTGCTTTGGCAAGGAGAGGTGGAGGCTAAATTTGCCTAGAGGCACTTTCCAGTTATTTTCCCTGGTATGCAGCATATCATGAATTTTCTTAAATGATAGAACTAGGTACAGTATCAAGAGGTTAAAAGAAAAGTAGCCTATCTGTATATCAAGCTTGTGTTAAACAATATTAAGACTAAAATTTTAGATGTGGAAGCAAGAAGGTATGAACATACGCCCTTTAGAAATGTGTGCAGCAGAGCTGACAGTAACTTAATGTCTCCGTTTGTTTTGAGGACTTCTTAAATTGGCCCATAACATGCTAAAGTCCTTTCCAGTTTGCTTTTTTCTTTTCCCTCAATGACTATTAAAAAAATGCCATAATATCTTCCATTACAAGACACAAAAGAATACATAAATGCTCAATTTTTAGTGAACTGTAGCTGTACCTGCCAACTTTTAGTTCAGTTGAGGTGTTGAATGGACAAAAAAAGTTCAAAGAAATGGAAGAATTTTTTCCACAATGTTGTTACAGAATGACAACTACTACTGACATATCTAGGAAATCCAGTAGCCAAATGCCATGTGAAAGTGAAAACTTTCATATTTTTCATGCCTTAATTCTCAGTGTTATCCTGAATTGATAGTAGCTTAGACTCTTTTTAAGGTTTTACTTTAAAACCATCTAAAATGACACCCTGAATAATTTAATCTAGATATGTGTATCACAAGAACACCCAGCCCTCCATACCCCCCTATACTATATTTCTAGTAATAGCTAAAGTAATATTGCACAGCTCAGAACGTGCTCTGGTGTTATCTTACAGCATTCCCATAGCCTTTGCCTAGGGCTGCTTCCCAAGAACTACCTTCCACATGTTATGGGCAAAGATGAAGAATGCAAAATCAGTATTTAATTGTGGTTTTAATTTGAAATTAAATTTCTTTTCATGCTGTTCTGAGTATATTGGCTGTTACTAAATTCTGCAAATAATTTCTGTCTATATACAGAAGTAAACAGAGTGTAATAAATGTCTTAAAACCATTAACTGTCTGCTGGAAACTGAGGCTCTGTCACCTCATGAAATAGTATCTTCTGTCAGTTGATTTCTTCTCAAAGATCATGAGCTTGAGCAGTCTGCAGCAGGGGAGAAGGGGGCAGTTAAAATGACATCTCAGAAAAAAGCAAAGAAGAAAAGGAAAGAGAAATATCTTTCATGGAAGACCCTCTGAATTCTTTAAGATGTAATCATTTTCTTTCCAACAGAGAGATTAAAAAACATCCATCATATAATTTTTGTCAAATGCTGTATTTTTTAAAGGGTGAGGGTATGTTTCCTAGCATACTTTCTTCCCTGCTCCCATAGATCTCAGCCAAAAATGTCGGAAAAATTGATTTTGTACACCTTGACAGGTTTATAAAACAGATCATCAATAACTCATAGCCTTTTAGACTCCTTCAGCCATATGTGTTTCCTGAAGAAGCACCCCTGAATCTGATTTCAGCAATGTGAAATTCCCAGTTTTTGAACTCATGCACAAGGGAGCCCTCCACAGCAGTGTCTTCAGCAGTCACCAGACTGTGATAAAAATATTGCTGGACAAATATTTGTAGTTGGGAGAACATTCTCAGGTGCGAAGGAGCAACTTAGAGTGAGTGTAGAAAACTATATCCCATGTGCTCTATCCCCATTTATCCTTCAGACCAAAAGAAGTTTCGCATAGAGGGTTTCAACCTGGAACATACAACCAGCTGTTTAGATCATGTTTTAGATTCCTGCTGGTTCTGACCTAGGTATAGATATTGAATCAGAAACATGCTGAGAATGAGGGTATTTCAATTCCTTCCAATTAATTCATTAGATATCTAGAAAAGTATTTGTAAAAACAGGCTATTTCTCTGGAACGTCTGAAGAACTCAGCATATTGAGTTGATACCAGTTGCAAAGATAATATAAAGCCTTCACCCTCCCCTTTCTACCATAAGGGACCATTGCCATTAAGGACATAATGTATGTGCACTGAAACACTGAGATGAAAAGGGGCATAGCACCTCCAAGTGAAACGTATAGAGAGAAAAGGCTAAAAAATGTAGATGCTACAGGTGCTAGTATAAAACAGGAATTAATGCAAGCACTGTGACATTACAGCTGAACTAAAAATTACTCATTGAGGTGAACTAAAAATTACTCATCGAGCCACTCTCAACATTCACCTATTTCGACTTCAAATTTAATTAGAAGGAATTTCTAAAGGAAATAGATCCCACTAGGCCACTTTCTTGAAACATGTGGATGCTGTCTTGTGAATTCAGCTAAATGGGAAATTTTGATTATTTGGTTATACCCTTTTTCTACTTTAAAACTCAGGCAAGCAGAAAATGATACCCTACAACTGATTCCTTATTTAAAGAAAATACATCCATTCCCAAAATCTTCATCTTTTTAGGATGACATGACCAAAGTGCATCAAGCTATTTCAAGGTACACATCTTGCAGCATTAGCTGCATTGCTGAAAGAAAAAGCCTCTTAGTAAAGGCAGCTGCAGACCCTGGGGAGAGTTCCACAGAAGAACTGCTGAGTCAAAGCATGTTTGATTTGCTCTTTTTGCTGGCAGACAGACTTCCAGCACAAATCCACTCTTTCTGAATTCTTGGCTACATATTACATATATAGGTGCTAATAGACTTAGATAAAATTATGAATATTGATTTTTTAAATGTAAAATGTTCATAGTAACATTGGCTATAGAATTTTTCACAGTTGAATAGATATATGCTGACTTAGACATGGTATCTAGAGGTACAACTATTATTTATCTATATCTGTAGTTAAAAAGGAGAAATGTCAGTCATATTTCAGGCTGCAAAAAGTATCTTTTAATATCAAAAATCATCCCAACACACATTTTAAACAAAAGTCCTTTATCCAAACCTGAAAGGTACCTGTAGATTCATTGTCCTGACTGCAATGCAGTTTCTAGATCAAGTCTTGAAGCTGATGTGATGTGACTTGAAATTGGACTTAACCTGTTGTCCATGTATATAAAAAAGCACTACTGCTCAGAGAGGCACATTTATTACAGAGAAAAGCACTTTCAGCCCCAAAAGGACTTAAAAGCCTCTGTTCTCTCCTCCTGTAACTTTCAGAAAGACACAGACACCTGCACATAGCCATACTTGCTTTTCTGCAGCATTGGTAATTGCCAGTTTTCTTTAACTTTTCTCACATTCAGAATCAAGCTGTGCAATTACTATCAAAATTGAAGCCAGGGCTGATCAAAATTAATTATGAGCTGTGAGATGGGAGTAATGCAAAAAAGGAAGATCAGCAGAACAGCAACTGGGCTTACAACATTACAAATACAAATAACAGGCAAATTTATGTCTCATCCTGACAAGTGAGGCACTCAGCATATCTGTCATTCCTTTCATCATGCAGATTACTTCTCAGTAGCTCTCAACACATAATACTGCAATCCCTTCTTTCTACCAAATTTCTGTAAGAGCTGTCAACTCTTTGTGAAACTTCTAGATAAAAATCGTTGAAAAAATCATATTTCATAATTAATCTCTTTAAGATCTCCATAGCTTTAAAATATTTTTTTGCTTCATTTTACTTTTTCTTTTTAATTAGCATGAAGCGTAGTTACTTTTTACCAGGAGACAAAGAGTGCCAAACATAACAGATCTAGGAGACTGGAAAACAAACAGGTGGAAAAATTAATAATAAGTACTCATATTTACACTTGGTATAAAAGGAGTCTTTGTGTTAGAGGGAGAGAGATAATATATAGTATGCCATCTGGTTTGCCTAGAGATGGGACAATGAAATTTTCAGATCACAGCTGGTCCTAGACAAGACATTATCAACTCAGTGCTAGAATAGAAATCAGCCCATGGACAATGAAAAACAGGACAAAACAAAAAAGTGCTTCATCTGGCAGGGCCAGGAAGCAGTGCCATTGGCAGTCACATCTGCAGGTTCAGATGGGAGATTGGTGTACTCCTTGATTTCCTGTTTTTGTTAAACTTTTGCAGCATCTGTGAATTAACACTTCCAGCTACCTCTTGTTAGGTAGGAGATTGTGTTTCATGCTGTTGAACAGAGTAGTAGTCACAAATGTGTAATAGCAACTACTTATACTATGTTTCCAGCTTGTAAACCATGGGCAAAACATCCCTTTGTCATAACTCACAGGGAGCAAAGGTTCCTTCGTCTTGGAGTATCAGAGACTCCACTCAGATACATTCAATTGCCCGAAGATACTTAATCTATTCTCATGCAAGCTTATAGATTCTCTCAAACATGGGAGTTGCTCATAAGAGCAATTTAGTGTAGAGGCGTACAGATAACCTGATGAAGAAATAGTGGGACACAGTCTGAAGTTGTCCCTTTCCCCTGGAGGACTGTAAATTACTACATCCCTGGTGCTTACATGGGAAATGTTAGGCAACCCAAGATCCCATTTCACTGCAGCAGAGTCAAGCTGAGGTTTTCAGTTATCATTTTCAGAGTGATAAATGACCAATCTCATCTTATACAGACCAAGAAAAACTCCAGGTGTTGAGAGGGAAACTATTCCATGGGTTCAGTGGCATCTTCTACCACAATAATATTATTTTTCTTGGACGGTTTAATGTGGTATAATAATTTCTGTTAAACACAGGCATCACAGCATCATTACTTGTGAAGTGTGAAACATGCTTCTGACCCTGTCTGTCCTGAAAGAAGTACACACTAGAACATACCTTAAAATAAATTTTAAAAAGCCAAATATACTGAAAAACCACACAAACTCCAAACAAAATCCTCTTTCAAACATAGTTGTCCCATGGGAACTACATGCAAGAGACCATGTGGAGCACACATGACAATTGTTATTCATATCACTCAGAAAACTGCTAAAAGGGTCTTGAATATTAAAATAACTCATAAAGGGGAAAAAAATCATGGAGGGAAACTCTGGCTTTCATTTTATTATTTTCGTAAGTCAGCTTTACTTAAAAAAGCTTTAGATTGTCTGGATGCTGACTGACTCGTGTGATTAAAATGATACCTCCACTTTCATGGAGACATCTGTACATTCACATAACACCAGGTAATACAAATTCCATCCATTCTAGGGGTTCTGCTATTCTGATAAAGTTCACTCATTTTAACACTTGATTCACAGGATGGACAGAACAATGTATATCCAGCTATAGATAAAAAAATTAAACTCAAAAATGACTCTCAAACATGGTATCTCATTTTTTTCATAAAGTATGGGAACACTTTCTGGTGTCTTAGCAGTTAGTCTCCACATTAGCATGTTTTTGGTTTTAATAGTATCAATAATGTACATGAATTGAAATTACAGAAAACACAATTGTTACAATTAATTATATGCAAAACATTTTCAAATATTCATTGTCTTTCCTGACTTAAAAAAACCCCACCACCA
>VYZP01050392.1:0-50914 GCA_013400635.1 Hypocryptadius cinnamomeus
CTATCTTTACTTTCTTATGTACTATCCCCACACAGATCTTTGTGCCAGAACATCTACTCAATTAATGTATTTGCTTACCTTGGTTAAGTAGTGACCTTAAAAAGCAGTATAGAAATAACAAATTGTCTCAAGATGGCCATGTGTCATTAAAAACCGGGATAATGGCATAACATCAGGAAGTTTTCCCTCCACTTCACAAGCCTGATTTTGTCTAAGGAAGGGAAAGGGCTGCAAATAAATAGCCATGGGATATCTTAGCAAAGGGAGGTACAAGAGGCACATTTCAGCTGGAACAAAGATTTCAAGCCAGTGAGGCAGTCTGGATTGTCACAGTCTAGTGACAGGAACCTCACAGGGTAACAGGTTAAGTCAAGTTGAAAAATTATCCTAATAATCTGGTTTCCCACAAAGTATATTACCCCCAAACCCAATTACAATCCCACTATATTTTCTTTGGTACAACATTATCTGTCAAGAATTAAAGTGATTTAGTAGGTATGTAACTATTTTGTAGAAATTGACTGAAGTCTAAATTTGATTAAATTTTGAATAAAGACTTGCTTACTTTTCTTCTCCAGTACAGATAATATCTTTTTCCTTACTTAGTTGGTACATATTCAGCACCAGACTAATTTAAAACACTGAGACTGTATCAACTGTCCAATATCCTAAAAGTACCACACTCTTCTTCCCTTTTCTCCCCATGCTGATAGAAAGTAAAATAGCCTTTTATTGCATTACCTTTTACTTGAAATCTCCACACAAATTTTTCCTTCAAGGATTTTAATGCCTTCAGAGGAGGAAAGTCATAAATATCCCTTGGCTGTAGTGCCTGATATTTGACAGCTCATGCTGACTATTCTAGGTCAGTAACAGACTACCTGGCAGTGCCATTAATCTCAAACACACAGACACAAAACATTAAATTAACCAATATAAACACTGTAATATCTCAACACCAAAATATTTAAATGTTCTGTGTCAGGACTCTGTATATTATACTATATATATTCTATATATATATAATATAGAATATATAATATATATTGTATTATATTCCAGGACACTGTATATATGTACATGGTATGTCATGTACATGGTGACTTTATCTTTCTGTATCTGTCCAGTCATAGACTTGGACATATTATTTCTTACCAAAAAAATCACATAGGAAAAAATAGCCTAGTCCACTGCAGTGAGTACTGTACCACCCAAGAACTGCAGGTGGGTAATTTGCAGTTCACTCTCAGGTCTGAAGGATTACAATGACAGGAAGAGAAATTGAAAAGGTTGTCTCTCACAGACCTGTCAGTTTCTTCCTTACAGAAAACACTGCATCTTCAGGGTTGAACAGTCTTCACACTTAATCTTAAATCTTAACAGCTCTGTAAACATCTGCATGATGGTTCATCAATTACCCTTCCTTGCCTTCTGTCACCAGCAAAGTTTGGGAAGATTTTGTTTCTCTCACTGGAGAGTGACTTCTTCTGAAATAAAAGTCTATGTCATCTCTTTGTTCCCCATCTAGAAAGAGAATGAAAGAAA
The DNA here is from genome assembly GCA_013400635.1 of Hypocryptadius cinnamomeus. Taxonomy (NCBI): domain Eukaryota; kingdom Metazoa; phylum Chordata; class Aves; order Passeriformes; family Zosteropidae; genus Hypocryptadius; species Hypocryptadius cinnamomeus. Next base: position 1,546 of record VYZP01050392.1, read on the forward strand.
CATGGCTAGTTGTTAATCTAATTAATTGCCTCACCAGAGACCTTTCTTCCCCCATTTTTAATGCACTTTGCTGAATTTCACTAGCTCCCTGAAGTCTTTCCCATTTGTCATTGCTCAGTGCTTTGAAGCTGCAGCACAATGCAAGACAGGGCAGAGATACTGATGACACCTCAGTATGAACTGATTCCACAACCATCCAGCCAACCCAGGATGGCTTTTTGAAGCAGCTGTGCATACATTATGTCCTAGGGACAAGCCTTACTTTTTTTCCAAAGGGCAGCTTTGAGTCTGATTGTCACCTCAAGACTGTCTATGTAAATGAGAAATTATCTCTATTAGCACTGAAGAACAACTGGAGGCTGGGTTTAGTGAGATTCACACAAATCACTCATCACCCTTTCAGGCAGAACCCTTTTTATGCTTATTCTGTACAGCAGATAAGCAGTTAGCTCACACCACCCTGATCTGCAGCAGGGGTTTCTAGGCATAAGGAAATAGGTGGGGGAAGGAGAGAAAGAAACAGAATTATGCACAGAACCCTATCTGCTAGTCAGGAAGAAAAGACAAATCAAACTAAAAAGATCCATGACCCAGAGGAGGTTCTCACATTACCATTTACGAAATGTTACAGCTTTGATCTCTAATCCACATTCTCTTATTCCTCCTTCCCTTTTTACATCTATGAGCAATTCTTATCCCTTATCTTACTTGGAGCTAGCACTGTGAGTCTGGGGAGACCAGATCTTTGCAAAGTACTTTATCCTTTTGTGGCAGCATTAAAAAGAGATTTCCATAACTGCATTTTTCTCTGGGAGCTGGATTCCTTTCCTGAGGCAGCAGGTAGGGCTAGCTCTCTATCATAATGGAGCACATGGAGACTCTGGACTGGAAAAACGTGCAGAGTATCAATACATATATTTTAAAACCCAAGAGAACCTCTTCCCTCTTCTCTTATTTTAATGTAACTGATAGAGTTTCCCAGGATCTTCAAGTCTAACTCAAAACCCCAAACAGTGCTTTTTGCTTTAAAGTCCCCAAAACCTTAACCAATCAACCAACCAAAAAACAACCCCCTCACATCTGCAACTGAAATGTCATACAAAAATTAACCTCTTTTTCTTTAGGACTTACAGGGCCAAATTCTGCTTAACAAGGCAACCCAGGCAAACCCGAAGAATCAGGGAGTTTGACCCCTGGCATTTTATTCTCTGCAACAAACCAGCTAAAGGTCACACTTACAAAGATGTGCCTATTTCATCTGTGATATGGGTGCACAAACAAGCATGGGAGAGAGAATGGGAAAATGTCAAGAGAAGAAAATTTTCTCAGAGTCGACAAAATTCAAGGAAAAAAAATATAGTGAGGATAGATTTTGTCTGAAGAGGGGCTAAACAACCCTCATTTCAAATAAGAAGTTGTAAGATATTAGATTTTCCTGCTGATTCCTTAACGTTGTGACTTTGAAAGCAAGAGGAAGGGTATACAATGGAAGGGGGCAATGTTTCCTCTCCTATTACACAAGGAAGGAGAGAAAGCGAGCTCAAATCTATGCTTCACTGCTCACAGTGTTTGCTGACTGGCAAAGATATTGAGTGAAAAGGTTTAGGGGTATGACATCCACTGGCAAGGAGGAAGCTCATCATCTGCCTCCCTTGCAGCTGCTGATACTCAGCCAACACACTCCTGCTCTGATGTCAGTGGTCTAAATGAGGGCAATACTCTAACTGATAGTTTAATCTCAGGAAATCTCTGCTGAATTATTAGCGAGGCTCTGACTCCCACAGCAACTGCACACAGCTCCTCAAGCACAGAGGAGATTCACCAGCTTCCGAGGCAAGGAAGAGTTGAACTATTGAACACTGCTGCAAACTTACTTTCAAGACAGATCTGCTTACATCTGTTCATCACTACCATGAAGCCTCACTGAACAGAAGAATATTTTCCAGTCCCTCAAGAAATTTGAGCTGGGCTATGTCAGTAATAATTACTAAGTGAACAAAATGCCACCTTGGTACTGAATAAAAATACTCAGATTAAATGAAAATACTGCAACAGCATTTCATTTTCCCCTTTACTGTCTGGAAAGCTAAAATCTCCTCAGCTTTCAGAGTCTCTTGTGGATATAATAATTTTATATATAACTGGAAGACTTGTTCATGACTCATCTGCCTGTATTACCAAGTGGATTTTTTAGTCCAAAAGCCAGACATCCATTATGCGGGCTGCTAAATGATTTACACTGATTGAGCATGCACGGTATGCAGCTCTTGCAAATTTTATATGCTGGCTGTATGGAGAATTAATGCTTGCTGATTATGCTCCAAATAGCAATGAACCCAATTACCTAAGCCACTAACTCCCAGCAAGGAAGCCAGAAATGCAGCTATTGCTTCAGTACCTTAAAGTAGTATTTACTGTTTGGATCTTAACTACTGTAATTTGAAGTAAATGGGAGATTCACATTAGTGAAGAACACATCCGTTAGTTCAAAATCACCTCTTTTAATGACCATTGCTAATTCCTTATGCTCTAGAGTGTGTATTCCAGCCTAAGGCTTCAACCCACACCTGAGAAAGTAGAAAAGAATCCAGCTACTCTGGGAATCTGAGCGACTTCCCAGGTGTAGCCACCAATATAAGAAGCCTGAAAAAAAAGGCAATTTTCAGAGAGAAACCTAAGGACACTTCTTAATCATCTCATGGTGAAAACATGACTTCTCTCATCCAGAGAGCCAGAATGAACTTGGATATGAGGAACAGGTACTAATGACTGCAGAAGAATCATCCAAAAAGATAAAATCTTGGCTGAAAATAATATGTGGAGGTTACCTAGTCAAAACGCTTTTCACACAGGGCTAAGTCCGTGGTAGATATTGAGATCCTGGGCCTTGTCCACTTGAGTGTCAATGTGGATTGAGTGATCACATCTCTGGCTCTGTTTCCAGCGCTCTGCCATCCCCATGGAAATGACTTTTTTTCCATGTCATAATGGAACCTTCCTTGTGGCAACATTTCAACGTTGCCCATTATCCCTTCATTGCACACAGCTGGGCACACCAGCTCTGTACCCTGTGACAGAGCAGAGCCATCACCACAGGCACCCCATGCAGAGTTGTGACAGCAGCGGGCCTGGGGTATGAGTGCAAGACTAAAGGGACATCACCACCAGAGGAAACAGCTGCAATTCTACAGATTGGGAGCAGCTACAGATTTAGCCAGGAGCTTCACTTAATAGCTCATATTGCATTTCAGAGCTCTGACGCACATGCAATCGACTGACGTCACCACACAGCCCTGCATCCAACATGCTGCTGAGTCTGTGCTTCAGGGAAGGACTTAAAGCTAGGACTGGAATAACAGGAAAATCAGGGGAGGATGCAGAACAAGCTTATTCTTTTCAGTTCACAAAGCACCTGTTATACAAAACACTTCTCTTTTTCATGAGTGCAAAAGTCACACATTGTATCACTGAATTACATGAAAAAGCCAAAAATTACCAATATGACTGAAATCACACCCCCCCTCCTCTTGTTCAACAACCACATTATGAAGACCAATGGCTAAGTGACCTTCCATTTCAATCAATAATGAAATTACTGTCTATAATCAGTAAGGTTTTGACTTCTGTTCCAAACTTTTAGGTATATCCACAAGTACAGTCACTACTGCAAACCACCCTGGTGCACACCTCAGGAGACTAAAGCGCAGATGTAATCTCCTAAGTTTAGCAATATAATTCCAAAATTTAAAGAATAAAATTTTAAGAAAGGATTTTTGATAACATAGATCTAAAAAAATCCTAATTAAAAAACAAACAACCCAAAAACCCCCTCTCTTATTAACTCTCTATTTTGCATGTGTGAATCTTTGACCTTCCAAAACTCTCAAATTATTTTAATAGATATTAATGGATAGGGCTAAGCCATACTGTGAAATCTAAGATGGCTGCCTGCACCTCTCTGTAGGGTTTGGTAATTGCAAACAGTGCTCACCACTGAAACAGAAGTTTCCCAGTTAGCAAAAGGTACAGCTCGAATTGCAGAGAATCAGGAAAAGCAGAAGGAAATTAATTATGAAACTCATCTTCACAAATGCAATTTGAGGATTCAATTCATATCCCTTTCTCCTGGAAAGAAAGATAAGATTCTTTGGAGGATCATTCTGGAGACTAGTTTATCTGCCCATTCTCTTTCCTGCCCTACATCTTTCAGACTACTTTGTGCAGTGGCTAAAAGGGATGATATGAACAGATGGGTGTTTGCTCTGATAACTGTGTCTGTTCCTAGTCAGATTAATTGGTTACAACCCAGTTAAAGATTAGAGTCTGGTAAAATGATACAGACAGTCCCTCAGTTACTCTTTACTGTCCATATGAAGAAAATAAAATACACTGTTAAGAATGAAAATGGAGTTTCAATACCTGCTAGGGATTATGCAAAACACATTGCCATAGAAAAAGTACAGTATTTACCCTTCCAGACTGCAGTTTTAAAGAGTACAAAATTTACAGGAACATGAAGGTCAAACAGAAGTTTAAAGACACAAGATGTTCTTGTGGATCAACAAATCAGAACAGTATCAGTGTAATGATTACTTTTAATTTATCCAGGCCTTTGGCATTAAGCTGCTCATGAGACTTAAGGGCTGCAGCAGTATCTAATTTCATACCTCTTCTGATTACATTGAGAAGAGATTCCCCTTCAAACAACTGGGAACATGCCAGGAGACCGAAGCATTGTACTGATACTCACTGAAGAGGAGATTGGATTGACATCAGTAATTACAACCCTCAGTGCATGGCAAGATAATGGCAAAACCCGTGCAAGGCAATCAATAAAGAATGAAAGGATGAGAACATAAGTAGGGCTGGCCTGTCCGATTACACAGGAAATAGACACTGGCTCACAAACCTGACTGCACACTCTGAGACTGCGGGATTGATTACCAATGGTTATCATGCAAGTGCGACAACTTCCATAGAGAGCTTGACACAGAGCTGCAGGGCACTGCACTTTAAAAAGCAGCTCTTACCCTGCAACAATGAAAGCACAACACATGCACTCAAAAACGGCTAACTTGGCAGACTCACAAAGATGCTAGGGAAACATCAGCTGAGCCAGTTTCTAGTGGGGTTCTGCAGGTTTCATCCTGAGTACACAGCCCATAAAAAGAAATCTTTTCCTCCCTCTTCTATGAAATAAAATCATACCTAGCATACATGTTTGTACATCTGATGCATACACATATATGTTTAACATCCTGAGACTGACAAAGGGTAAAATAACTTGATAATAAGTAAGTTCAGTTCAGTAATACATAACACTCAAGAAAATGCAATACAATAAATCTTAGAATAAGCAAGCATAAGCCTTGCAGGACAACAGTATATTCTACAAAGCAAAAAAACTTGAAAAGAATTTTTGAAGACAAAATTAAGACACTACAGACACAGCTGCAGAAGAAAAATGATTTTTCAGCACAGTCACTCTTTTTGCACTGTGCTGCAGGGGAAGGCAGCAGTGGAAGAAGAGCATGTTCTCAGATCTTTGATTAACAGCTTGGGAGGAGGTAAAAAGCACCACAAAGAAAAGGTGAGAGCTCAAGAAAATACTTTGCAGGAGAGGCTATGGAGCTCCAGTTGTTTGGGCTATCAAAAGGAAGACTAAAGAGATTAATCAGTTACACTATATAAATCCTTCAAAAGAAGAAAATTAAATTAGAGAGATCTTTAACACAATAAAGAAAGACACACACACACCAGAAAAACTCTGTAGTTCAAGCCAAGAAAACTAATTTGTGAAATTAGACAAAGGTGTAATCTACAAGGTGATTAACCAAAGAAGCAAGGTAGCCAGGGAAAGTTTTTTCATCTTTGCTTGGTGTTTCCAAATCAAGACTGGATCTCTTCATGGAGAGCAGAAGCTTGAGTCTGACTCTTCAGACTAAGGGAGCGGGGCAAAAACTGAAATTCTGCCCAAAGCACCAGTTCTCAGCCTGTGGTGCTCACCTGCAGTTTACTTCAGAAGTTGCACGGTCTCGGTCTCGCTTACAGTGCTGAGATCCAGCTCTTGTATCAGTCACCAAGAGGCCACTAAGATTCATCCTCTGCCACCAGCAAGTCTCAGGTTTCTTTACTTTCCTTACTCCACGTACCTTTAAGCAGGTTGGTGAGCAGGCATGACCATTTTTTAATGCATGTCATGAAGGACAAAATTTTGTTTCCAAGCAGATACCTAAACCCCGAGTGAAATGCACATCACCCACGGGATGAATAGCCCTAACGCAGACTTCAAATGGATCTCAACCCCAGCCTCATCTCTTATTCTGCTACACTGCCTGTGCCATGCCCTACGTGTGCCTCGCACTCCCTTCCTCCCACGAAAAATTCGGGAATTTAAGGCAATTCTCACGGCACAGCCGCCGGCAAGCAGGGAACAGCCCTCGGCCGCGCGCCCGCCGCGAGGCCTCTGGCGCCACCCAGCGGCGGCCTGGGCTGGGCCGGCCGTGAGGGGCGGGCTCCGGGCCGCCAGCCCGGTGCCCCCATGAAACAACATTTTCCTAGCAGCACCTCCCCAAAGATCCGGGAACATCCCTTTGGGGGCGTTTATGCCTCAGGAGCAAAGCCCCAGAGCCGCCCAGGGCCAGCTGGAATGGAACTCGGCTGCGGCACACTGCCACGCCCCCTTCGCTAATTAACTCTTGGCCAGGCTCTCTTCTCTCCTTAACGAGCAGCAGGGAAAAAAACTCCCAAGTGTTGTCTAAAGAGCTCCGTCAATGCCATCTGCTAGCGGCAGGCGATGCGGGGTGGCCGCCTCTGCTGGCTTTTCGTGACCTTTCTCGTCGCCGAGGCTGCAGCCGCCCATCAGGCGCCCATCAGCTGTGCCAGGTGCAAGCTGTAGAGTTTACGTGTTGCTAAGCATAAAGCAGCCAAAACCAGTTTTCTCAAGCTTTTCCCTCTGTCAGAAATTCATTTGGGGAAATTTCATTTGCTCATTCTGAGCAAAAATTCATTGGGAAAAAATGTTTTTCTTTTAGTCAACCCAAATCTGACAAAAAAACCTAAGACAGCCCCTCCTCTGCCCCCAGCTGTGAGAGCTAGGCCTGCAAATTTGGTGTATAATTTTTAAAAATGCGAGTTTTTTTTCCTAAGAATGGCTGCCAAAGCTTAGTGGTAGGACCACACTGAAGAGAGTGCATCAAAAAGATGCAGTATTATCTTCAGATGTCCTTGGATGCATTGCCTCTTTCAACCACTTAAGTGATATAATGAGTTAAATGAAAGCATGTGTGGGGTTTTTTGTATTACAGAGCTGCTGCTTACAGTAAGTGAACTACCTCGGTGTTTAATGTAATGTATCAACCTCTTGACTCTCAACATCTGAAAGAACTAAGCTATAAATTCTAATCATGACTAACCTGCAGACATCAAACTTGTTCTGGATTGGCTCCTCTTCTCTGTGTTTTCCACCCAAAACACATAGACCTTGCTCAATCTCTTCCTGGACTATCCCAAGTCCCCGTACTGCTTCCCCACCTGCAGCACCTGCAAGCCAAACCCTTCCTTCCTCCCCTTATCTCTCCCTACCTCTATATATTTCCATCATCTCATGCTACAATATCACTTTGGCATAGTTTTGTTTATGTCTTGTTTTGATAGCAACGAACTGATCATTATTCTCAGGAAAGACAGCATCTCAGTATTTCACAGTTGCTTTGTTTTGTACATCCTGTAATTTTTATTACAGGGGTTTTTTGGTTACTTGCAAAATGATCTGATAATCTAAATTGCATCGTTTTCCTCAGGCCTTTGCAAAGCCTTTGGCTGTTTAGAATCCTCTCTCTAAAGTCTGAAAATAGCATTTTTTCTTAGCATTTCTGTTTAATACTTGCCTTTTGAACTCTACAAACATCTTCCTTCTGAAGAGGGAAATTCAATTACATGTTCCGGAGCGGCTTGCCTTCATCCATTTGAAGGGACAACGCCTGCTGTGGTATCTAAGGAGCATTTTTTGAAAAGCTATTTTTCTATTGGCTTGTGGTGTCAATGACCCAACAACAACTGGCAAAGGAACTGTTTATCAGGTCTCTCCCTTGCAAATTGCTGTTAATGGGCACACGTACCTTGTACCCACATGAAACCTTGCTTGGTGGGCTGTGTGGGTGGACCTGAGCCTGCATTCCTGCAAATACTTGAGGGCACAACCTAGTCACATCCTTACAGTTAAATCTTGTCTTGACAAACATTTGAGAAAAGTGTACATTTCAGCTAAGTTTTTGTCTCAGTTTTACACCCCTTAAAAAGTATTGCCCAGCTTGTCATCTCTTGTTTATTCGGTTGCCACTTCAGTGTTGCAGTCTGATGGAAGATCTGCTGAATACTCTCTCAATACACATTAGGCAAGAGCAAGTAATAAACTGAGTCATGGAAACCTCATTGGTAGGATGCCTCTGGAGGTAGGACAAAATATCCTATGTCCGACATCCATAAGAGAAGGGCCCAAAAAGGTGGTTTTTAATTATGATTACTTTAGGGAAAACAAAGATGGGTTTGGGTTTGATACCTGTCTGACTCTCAGAGCTGCTAAGCGTGTAATAATACCCCCACTATGCAGAGGAAGCTGAGACTCCTGCATATCTGCAAGCCCATGTGCAAGAGTAGTAGCGCTGCATTCCAGCACTGAACTTGTTATTCCTAGTGCTGGTTTAGAGATGGAGATTGGGACCTTGATTTCACTTAATACATGACTGACAGTGCCATTCTGACATCAAAATCCTCCATCCACATGCTTTTAAGGAATGAGGAGCCAGAGCCTGTCAGGTGGATTAGCCATATGTCAACTCCCCAGTGCACTACTGCAGAGCCATCGTTGATCTGAAAACTTGATCTCAAGCCAAAGGGAACAATTATATAACCTAGATATCTGAAAGGCGAATAGTACAAAAACAAACAAGAAAGAACAATTATCCTTACTTACACATGTGTACATTTTACTACAACTATTAGGCAATCAAGATTGTCATATAATTGGCTTTTTTAAAATAACAAAAATTATGGAAGGGTTGCAGTAATTAAAAAGTGCAGGCAACATGTTGAAAGGTGATAAATTACATAAAGGCAAAGTGAAGATGAAGCAAAATCTTTACAAGTATTTATTTATTTGCTGCTCCAAAATTTAGATAATTTATGTATTTGCTGTTTGTCCGTTCCTGACTGCCATTATCAAGCCAGTGTGAAATTGGTCAGAGGGCCAGAGAGCTGTCACAAGAACTTAAGTTACCAGTGTGGAAGATTACTTTAAAAATTGGTGTCAAGTCCCAGAAAAACCACAGGAATGAAGCTCTTCACCAAGATAGATTGCATGGGCAAGTTCTATGGCACATGTCTGAATTGTCATGAACATCCAAAGCAAACTTTGGAAAACTGACAACAGAAGATAAAGGTCCACTAGCATTATTCCTCCCACATGGTAAAGGAGACAAACATGCAATTAATTCAGCTTATTTATTAGGACAGTGCCTAGGGCCCCTCAAGGTGGGGCCTCATTATGTTAGGCACATAAAAGCAGAACAAGCCTCTGCCCCAGAAAGACTTATATATCTCCTTGTACAAGGCATAAGAGAGGAGGATAAAATATAAGCTGAATGAAATAGTTGTCAAAGGGATGTTAAGATAGTACTCTAAAGCACACTGGAAATTATTCTAGGAGGAAGGTGACTACCTGAGTAGTTTGAAAGACCAGCCTTTCCACATTGTCCTAAAGCCATCCTCCAGAGATCTGCTACAGAGCTTGTAGCCACTGTCAAATCCCACAGTAAGGTCTTCATAGTAAAGTCCATAGTAAATTCTTCGGACCTACCTGATCCTCAGGGCTGATTTCCCATAGAATTATTCCTGGGAAGCTAATGGTCCCTGTGTTTCAAGGGTCCTGGCGTCAAGTCTGCAAACCTACATGCAGTTAAATACTTGACATCTGGACATACACTCTTGTACCTATTGACTCCAGAGGTATTATTTGCAACATATGGCTTGCAACCACTTTATTTGTATTTGCAGCTTCCTTGGATTTTTTTTTCTTTTTTTTTTTCCCCTTTTTTCTTCCCCCCCAGAGACGCCCCAGGTTGCACAGCCTTCTAGCACTTTATGTGCACATTTCTGAATTTACTTTGGAGTCATGGGACTGGTCCTCACTGACATGGGCAAATTCTTTATGATAAGTACCGTTAGTAATAATATTTGCTATTTTTCTGTTCTTTCATAGTTTCAAAGCATTGAACAAATTAACTATCTGAGCTGCTAGAAAAGCTCTTCTAGCAGCATTTCAGATTTCACAAACCTATACATTTGTTCTGTGGCCAAACTGTCAAGACATTGCAGTGCAGGCACAATAGTAACCTCTAGCTGAGAAATGTCAGATTTGACATTGTCTCCCACTACATCACGTGCGTATGCATACACAACCCTGTTAGTTAGATGTGTGAGTTATCCAGCTGAGGTCACAAACAGTGGACACTATAACTGGGGCAGGGGGCAGTTATATAAGGTGTGTAAAGAGTGATTTCAGAAAGAATAAGGCTTAGTTTGGGTCTGTAGGGACAAGAAGGAAAGGACCCAAGCAAAAGACTAGTTGAGAGGGTGTTGTACACAATTTTGACTGTAAAAGCCTGTTCAGATCTGGAGGTAAAATGGCTGTCAGGCCTTCTTGCCAACTTTGGCATTAATAGGAAGCACAGAAGCCAACGGATTGCGTGCTGGTCTCAAACTCGTAAAGCCTGTGGCCCATGAGCTGCTGGCTGAGCTACATGAGGCATACTTCACTTCCCAGTACTTCTCTCTCCTTTCCCATCCATTACTGCTCTTTTAGATCATGAGCTCATACATAGAGAAGCTGTTTTCTTATTCTGTCTATGAATGGCAGAGCCCTGAGCTCAGTTGGGCCTCTAGGCACCAGGTTAATATATATAATAATAGCATGGTACAAAAAAACAAAGGCATAACAGTTTCATGACAGAACGCATCTCAGATGAGTTAATGTGCGCAAAGCACTTTGAAGTTGAAAGGTTCTGCAGCATGTTAAAGCTGAGCATTGCTTTCATATGGATTTGTTGATCTTGAGGACTCAGGAAGCTACTCCAAATGTGCCTCTACTCAGCAGAGTGTGAATCCCTGCTATTCACTCCAATCTCCAAATGGAGTAGTATGTCCAAGAAATTCCTATTTGAGGATGTCATTAAGAAAACCCATGTCATTATAAGCAAATGTCTTAAGCTTTAGCACCTCTCTATATTAAAAATAAGCATCCCTGGGGAAAAATGCAAATAGGATTTTCACAATCCTGTTGATTTTGGCATTACCCCTTCTCCATTGCTTTGAGTCACTCTCACTTTCTGGTTCTCCTACGTTAAACTGCCATGGGAAATACAAAAAGAAAAAGTGTTACAACCTGCCAACAGATTGACATGAATCTTGATCATTCTGGCTCCTGAAGCTGAATTGACTTTCCAAGGTTCACTGAAGCCTAGCTGATCCCTGGCCAGGACTAAATGGCATTTTGTGACTCCATCCAGGCTTGCTTGGCCAAGCTCTTTCTGGGGCTAAAGCTGAGACCCAGCCCAAACATTTCCCAGCAGATTCAAGACCCACAGTGTTACTTTGGATCATGCTTGCTGTAGTTGCTGTCATACCTCACCACTCCTTTTAGAATATTGTATACTGCATTTTAAGGGAGCAGTTTAGCTCAGGACTGAGGATCTGTCTCATGAAGTGACATGCAGGCACACCCAGTGGTGGTCCCAGAGCTCATCTTCTGACTGAGACAGAATGCAGTAACTGAGCAAAACATCCCCTAAAGAAAGCAGAAGAGTGACAGGAAAACAAGGGACTACACAGAGCAGCTTTGACTCTAATTTTGGTGGTTCTGCATCATTTCAACTCTTCCACCCCTTTGGTGTATGTATTACAATACAGATTCACGGTGATATGCACGCTTATGCATGCATCTACCCGAAGGGAGAAGAGCTCTAATTAAACACACCTGATGGACACCTACCGTCCCCACGGCCGTGTCCCCTCCCACGGCCACCGTCGTCCTTCCGAAGCTGGTGCCACTAGATGGAGCTGAGAAACAAAATTCCTCCCAGGCCTTGATGCACGGCTGCATTGCCTAAGTCTCAAGTTGCAACTTGTTTCTTGCTTACTGGGCACCAATGTTGTTTCCCTGGACAGTTGATACAGGGACAAGCTGTGGCGAATTGTCATTAAGAGATTGCAAAACCATACTCCCGAACCACGCTAATTCACCCTTGGCTGAGGATGATGTCAGTCTGGGTAGATTTGGCAGCCAAAAATCAGTTTCGGAAATGAAAGGAGGGGCTTCTGCATGACCCACAGTTTATGGGCTAGAAAAGCCGTCTCTGTCATAACTTATTCTGGTTAAGTAGGGAACAGGGAGTTTGGCAGCCTCTGCCCATTTAGTGAAAACCTTTTTGCTCATCCACGGCCTCCCGAGAGCCCAGGAGACTGGAGGAAAACATCTCTGCTTTCTCTGTGGTTGCCTTTCCAGCCTTTCAGATGATCTGGTGGCAACAAATGGGACACAAAACTGCCTGTCGTCCTTGGGGAGGGATTCCCTAGGAAAAGCAATTGTAAAATAAAACCCTCTCCTCATGGTCTGGATGGAGCAAAAATTTCAGGGTAGCAATCAAAATGCAGGCACACCAGGTAGCAAAGCACCTGTCACACCTATCCTGCATGGGGAGTGGTGCTGAGAGGCTGAAAACTGGCTCAGTGGAAATACGCCACCCTGGGACAGCCCACTTGAAAGAAGTGACACTGCCAGGTCTTGTTTACACAGGGCATTGGCTGCTGTGCTCTGTCTGCATCTCTTTGGAGGCAGGCAAGCTTAAGTCTGCCCTGCTCTCCACAATGGAAGGGTTATCCCACTGTAAAGACATTAAAACCGTCCCATTTATTTTGTAAACTACTTTACTTATGAATGCTACCATAAGTAAACAATTGTGGTGGTGGGAGATCTGCTTTGTAATTCTTTAAGATGTTATAAACAGAGGAGATAAATGAATGTGGAAACAAAAGGAGGGAAAGGTAAAAAAAAAATATATTAGCAAATCAGGTAATTGCAAGATCTAAAAAATATTAGGATGAAGATTGGAGGCTAAATTTTCATTTTATCTGTTGGCAAATATAATGGACTGTAGTGAACTAGGAGCAGAATACAAACACAATCACAGCTTGTAACGTTAAACTTTATTTAGGTTATGTGTTAAAATGGGAATAGGGATAAGCTGAATCTGCATTACAGTGGGCCCAATATAAACCAGAGAAACCAATGTGAAAACAGAACCAAATCTTAGAACTTTGAAATGCACTTATATAAATTACATGGCATGTGAGAAAAAAAAAGAAATTATAGTAAACCATTGGATGAAGCTGCAAATATAGTGTTTCTGTCCAAGTCTAACTGTATTATCCAAAATAAGCCTATTTTTGGATTTACCTAATCAAATGCATCTAACTGCAAAGACAGAGTGTATCATCTCTTATTTTCATTATTCCACGTGTGCCATAACTTCAGTTTAAGATTACTCTAAAATGAATGCTTTCTGCATCCCAGCTCTTTAAGTGGCTGCAGGCAGACACCACTGAGATGTTTTAACCATACATTATGCCAAGCAGGTCCTACAGCAGTAGGTTTCTCCAAAGGCAGCCAAGAAGCTAAGGGGTTGGAGGACTACATGCTAAGGTGCTTTGCAGTCAAGGTGTGTTAAAACCTGCAGGAAAGGGTGTGGTACACTCACAAAAGTGTGTCCCTGGCCAAGGTGTTCCCAGGAACATGGGGTGAATCACCAATGTCACATTGCTTACTTGCCTGTGACAGGTGACATTTGGTAGCTGCATTATTACTAAACAGAAGTATGAGTGAGCCTTGCTACATGCAGGCACTGAAGTGTGATGTGAGCACCTGATGCTTTATAGAAAACCTCAAAGAGCACACAGGACTAAAGCTGTAGCATCATAGCCTGATAGAAAAAATGGGCCCTCTGTGCCTGGTGAGCAGCTGTGAGGAGATTAATAAATTTGAAGAGTCTAGGCATATATTACCCCACTGTAATGAACAGAAATAGCTTTTTAATAATTTCAAAGCTAATTTGATACTTAATTTCAGAAAGCAAATCAGTATCTGTTGTAGTTGAAATTTAATGTTGGAAATCTGTAAAAATAAAACTTTTTTTTCCTACCTTATTGGGCTTTAGGCAAACTTAGATGGCATCCTTAGCCAAGGGTAATTCATCCTTTGACTTCAGCTGTACTTTGCTGACAGGCAAATGGGAGCTGTGGTGTGTCACTGTCACATTAAAGCCTCCTTGGCTGTACAGAGGTGCTCCATTTCCCAGGTCCCACATTGCACCATTCCCTGTGCCACCAAGGAGGCTTCCCTCCAGACCTGCCAAGGCTTGTCAGCCACCCAGCACGCTCGCACACCGGCCTCCAGTCAGGACTTCCAGTTCTGCTGCGGCACCTTTTGGAGAGGGAAAACTCAAGTACCTGTGCAAGCCCAGCCCATCACAGGTGCTGGGGGAGCTGGACACAGATGGCCCTGAGCCCCGTGCACCCTTGCTGGACAGCCCTGGTGACTCTGCAAGAGCAGGCAGGCCGCAGGGCTAAGCATGCCAAAGCCTGCCCCAAGCACAGACGTGGCCTGAGAGGGTTTGCAAGATTTGCCTCTGCCCTGTAAGAAACACGTGGTCACCTTGCACTTTCAGGGGTCCTCTCTGGCTCCTGAACTCCCCAGTTTTATGGGGCCTTGGAGCAGCAAGCACATGGAATCTCACTGCCCAAAAGCCCACTTCAACCGTGGCTTATGGTGCATATGGAGAAGATACCCCTTCATCTTCTCAGGCACAAAGGGATGGTGGCAGCATGGCACTGACCCAGAGGCAGAGCCATGTGAGTGTCCATCAGAGGATCCCCAGCTCCTATCCCCTCCTATCCTGCACATCCTGGCTGCAGAGGTGACAACAAGCACTATCAGCCACTGCTGGCCTGCTTGCTTTCCAGTACCATGGACCCCATGTTACTGACAATAAATCTGAGCTGAATAGAGCCTCAAGCTTCAAGTCACATTAATCCTACTACAAGTTCATACAGTGTGGTGCAGCCAAGGAGGTCCATGCAAGAAATGGAAGAAGGTGGAGAAAGAAATAAAAAGAGAGCGGGAGGGTTGGCACCTGTGCTAGGGACATGGCAGAGACCAGTAGGAGGGTTTCTGACAACAAGTTTCAGATCACCTTTCATTTCCAAGGCAATCCTCTCCATGAGCTGCAACACCTTACCCTGAGACATTGCATAAAAAAAAAATCATTAATTAGTTTTGCTGTTCGAGGATCTTGCATCCCTGATAGAGAACGAAAGAGGAGAGCTGGTGAATCACAGCATGCAGGGAGAGGTGCAAGGGAACCTGTTGTGTCTGTTTCCAGCCAGAGCCCCTCACAGCACAGCACAGCTGAGTACAAGGTTTACTGATAGAGTAAGCTGAATGGAAGGTACTTTTTTTCCTGAAAGGCAGTGGTTTGTGCTGGGAGCAGAAGGGAGAGGGCTCTTTCAGCTTGGAGAAGACTGTTAACACCACCAAATCCCTGTCATATGGCCATACTTCACAGCACATTCCAGTTAGTTGCAGAATTGCGCAAATGAACAGGCTGAACTTGCCTACTAGCTGATGTGAGGAGAAAAAAGACTAATAAATCCCTTGTCCTCTGACAGGTTTGCACTGGTCCAAACTGATGCCTGGGCTCAGGTAGCATCTCTTGAGTCCACCCACTGATGGGGATAACTGGGGCACAGTGACATTATAACCACTGCCTATACACAGGCAGCTGGGACAGGGAGATGTAAAAGCAATCTCTGCCCCATCGTAGTCACTGGCCAAAACTGTGACCCCAGCCAGGCACAGGGGTAGCTGTGCTGCCAGTGCCAGACTGCTGCCTTGCCAGTCCTCCTGGATACCAGAGTTCATCTGGGAAAAGCACTGCTCCCTGGCTGGGAGACAGGAAAATTTGGCTTAAAACTGCTGGCACATGAGAAGGCCCAGCAGGATGAAATGACAAAGCTTTGCTTTGACTCTGCTGCTGAGCTTACAGGTGACACTGAGGAGAGTTGAACAATCTGGAGATAGAATGACTTTTTAGGTCTGTCAGAAACACCAGTTTTTGTCTCAGTTTTTCTCTTTGTCTGCCAAACTCCAATTCTTCAGCCAGGAAACATCCAGCCAGGAAAGATGTGAGGTGAGGTGTCTTTTCTCTGCCTGTATATTACTGTTGACACTGTTCACCACAGGTTTAGCGCTAAACACAGTGGGTTTTTTTCATCCCTGCCTCTTCTACTCTGCTTTATAATCCCCACAACCAGTTCCTGCACTTACCAAGGAGTTGTGTGTCCTCCTAGGACAGACAAGAGATTGGTTTTAAGTACAGCATCTGTTAGTTATTGTTTACAGTGAAAGCTTCAGCTTTGACCTCAGACCAAGGCAATGGCTCTGAGTGTTGAAGAATGATGAATTAACATAAATCTCTCAGTCATTTCCTTGTGTTCATCTGTTGTACATGCAGGCTCCAGGCCACAAGCTCCAGTAAAGCCTTCAGAGACAGACAGCAAAGGGAGACATGAATGACACACACCCAGTTATGCCAAGCTGCTAAAATTAAAGCTGGTAAGAACAGTGTGAGATGCCCTGCAGGTAGCAGGATGGTGTCTTTTTCCTAGGACCCTTTCGCTGGGTAACGATGAAAGGACAACAACTGTCAGGGAGGCCTCTTGCTACCCTGCCTTTACATGTGAAAGCCTTACTTGCTTTCAAAACAAAGCTGGTGCCTCTCAACAGCAGAAATACTCATGTCTACAAGAGGCTTGCCTGGCCTAGCACAAGGTATCTGTTGTGGTCACATCCAAAGACCCCAAATCAAGATTGGAGTGGGGCTGTGGTATATGCTGCAAATCAAAACACTGGTGCAGGAAAGTCCCACGCCCTGCCACAATTTCCATGTTGGTGTGGAACAGGACAGGGATACCAACAACTGGCTGCAGGTATGGTCATGGCTAGTGGCAACTCAATTAGCCTGGAAAGCATGTTCTAGGAGCAATTTGATCCTTCAAAATCACTCTTAAAGGAAACCAAACAAACCCTTGTACAAATAAAGCCAGTTAGCTTTAAAGCTATCCCAGTCAGCTCTTGGTGTCCCTCCTGGGCTCACACAGACTGTCACAGCCTTTGTGGCCCCACTCTGTGTGGTCAGGGTGGCACATTCTGCTTCAAGCAGCCAGGAGGGCTGTGAGAGCAGGGCAGGTGACACTGCAGAGCTGCCCCATCCTCTGCCACAGAGCACGTGCCTGCTGGTACTTCACACAGGGCTCCTTATGCCTTCAGTAACTCTGCCCCCACCAAAAATTGGGTGGAGGGAGCCTAACCCCACACAGCTGCAAGGCAGTTACAATGGGAACGCAAATTAAAGCCACCCATTTATGTAAACCACCTCAAAGTACTGAATACAAAAGCAGATGCATAGAAACAGAATTGCAATACCAGTTTCAGGCAGGATCCACTGGAGCACAAGATGAATTATATACATATAGGATTTCAAAGGAGGGCATTAAGACAGACTGAGTTCTGCCCACGTCTTAATGACCTGAATAGATTAGACTCTCCCTCCTCACCACCTTATGCTATCTGGCTGAGGATTGACACTGCAGAGATTTTCACCTTGGCTTCAGGCCTTAAAGCAGAGCTTCAGCTTTGGGGAGAGGGCAGGGGGCAATGGTGTCTTGCTGCATACCAAGGAGTTCCCACCACCCCGGCGTGTGCGGCTTGTTTGCAGATACAAACTCTGGGGCCAGTATCAAAGTAGCAAACAGGCAAAGTGAAAGGAGAGAGAGCCTAGCTGAGTTTACTTGGGGTGGGCAAGCAAGGACAAGGGTGAATAGTGTCTAAAATGAACCTTTATCTGGTATTTCTCAGGCATCAGTAGAGGAAAGTGAGAGAAAAGAGAATAAACAAAAGAAAGAAACGATGAAGGAAGAAGTATGATGTTAAATGGATGGAGAGTTTAAACCAAAAAAACACCAAACCATCCAAGGGATTAATGAAGAGCATAGAAGATGCCTCTGCACCTTGCAGTTCCTTCCTTACAAGCTTCTTCCAGTTCTGTGAAAGAAGTGCCAGTTTTTGGCGGGGGGACAGGCTGAGCACGGCTCCTCACAGCCTGCGCAGGGTTTCCCTGCAGGGCGCGCTGCCCGTCCCTGTGCCGAGCAGCTCTGCCCTTCCGGAGCGCAGGTAAATAATCCCACGCGCACACGCCTTGGGGCGAGTACATTTCTCCTGGGTGAATACAGTTTTTCCAAGTGATTAAGATAGGATAACCAGGAGTAAGAGACCAGGTTATACAGCAGAGCTCACAAATTTCCATGGAAGGCCAGGAATGCTGTGCCACAGGTAAGCACTGCTGTCACCTCTGCTGTTTTTCAAGACTGGTTTCCAAAGGTAATTTTTGGTTTGCGATAAACAGCCTTGGAGTCACTCCAGATTTATTCTCTGTAGATCACATCCATTGACTGTCCCTTTGTCAGGGTGGTCGGTGTCCTCATGACCCCAAGCCTGTAGCCCCTGAGGGAGACCTCCTGCAGCTACAGCAAACACCCCATCAGGTCTCCTGTGTCCTGCATGCAGCACAGAGGGTCTGGATGGCTGCATACAAGAGCCCACCCCAAACCTCCTTGCAAAGCAGCAGAGACTTTTGGGTAGGGCAGACCTAGGGCAATGTTAGCATCACTTAGCACAAGTAGGCAGGTTCAGATGAGGCAACCTGACACAATCTGTGTTTTACCTCTCTCTATGCCAAGAAAGAAGTGCAGCTGTTTGGGTTCCCATGGCATTTATTTTATACCCTTTTATCCTAAGCTCTGTGTTCTTTCATGTAATAAACAAATCACAAGTCTTGTTTTACATACCTTCACACATGAAATCTCTTTCCAGTTCTTCTTATGCTTGTCTGAAAAGTGCCTAGCAAACTGCTGCATTAAACAAAAATTAAGTCAAGGTTGGGGCTCCTGTACCCAGAGCCCTGAGGTTTTATAGAGCTTTCTTTGTGCAGCTTCTATTTCTGTCTGATTAAGCTATCTAATTCTCAGAGGTTAAGCTATCTAAACTGACTGGGTACTGAAGCATTTAAAATGTAAATGCACTGAGCTTTAATCACAGTCTGCAGACTACACCTCTCTCTCCATCTGTATCTATGTGGGAGCTGTTCCCTTGCAATATCTGGATGTTACACCTGCATCTAGTAGCATCTCACATGCCAAAATTAACCAGAGTGTGCTGGAGTGAAGGACAGTGTGTCCAGGTGCATGGAAGCAAAGCTAAATGTGCAGCTACAGCAGCTAAGTTGACCCCATCTCCTCTCTGTGTCCTGCTACCCTCACAGCATCTTCTGTATCGGTACCCACACTGCTGGCTTGGTAAGGAAACACTGCTGCCAGCATGAAAGTCAGGGAGGGGGACAAAGGCAAAGGCACAGCTCCCACAGTAATGCATTTCACACAAATGAGAGCTGCCAAGCTCTCCTCCCTCCCTCCCAGTACCCCACTGTGATATTCAGAAGTCCTTTGATTTTTACATTTGGGAAAAATCCTTACAGAGGGAGTATTTCCAGTCTGGCATGGTGTGCCCTGGGAAAAGAAGACACACTAGAGCTGTTCTGCAGCTCTGGCCCATAGGGGTTATCGGGGAAGAGTGTAGTGAGCCTGATGCAACCCTCCAAATCCCAGCACTAGGCAGCCCAGGGACTTCCCAGGCCACAGGCAGCATCTGCAGCAGCAGCTCTAACAGGCCTCCATAGCCTGCTTTCCCATTAATTTGCCTAATTGCTTTTTGAACCAATGTACAGTTTCAGCACCTGAAGCATCCTATGGCAATGAGTTCAACCAATTAATTATGGTTGGGTGAAAAAAAACTTCCTTCTCCATGCCTTATAAAAATATCAGCCTGATGATTTCATTTAACATCCCTTGGTTCTTGCCTTACAAGCAACTGCAGCCATTCCTCCTGGTGTTCGTCACGTTGCAGACCTGTCGCAGCCCTGAGTCCTCCCTTTTCTAGGCTAAATCTGACATTCAGTCTCTTTTCATCCAGATAGCATTGTGCATCTCTGATCATTCCTGTCATACATCTCTCTGCCTTTTCCCATTCAAGTACAGCCTGATTTTCAAGAGATTGCCACACGCCCACAATCCTGAGGTTGCTCAGTAGGAATCAAAGGCACTGTGCCCTGTGTCCTTTAAAAAATCATATTTGCTGCTGTGGGTTGTGCTTCAAAACTGACTGCAGTCCTCTCAGCAGATGTCCTGGAGGCATTCATCACTAACCCTGTGGAGGGGTGGTAGCACCATGCCTGGCTCCCAGGGCTTCTGAAGAGATCAGCTCCAAAATGCCATCCATGGCCAGCTCTGGCATTTGCTTCTTGGTGCCTCTGTCACTAAGCCCATGAAGAAGAGGTGACTGCCACAACATTTGTATTTGAGATCACAGGGACAATAGAGGTAATATGTTCATTGAGCAATTGTGTCACCTCAATGAAACATTTATAGGCGCTTGCAATAGAAATATTGCAGATAGGATGAAGGAATTACCTCAGACAGGATCAAATATGCAAAGCTAACTGTAGCTGTGGACTTCTCCCACAAGATAAACAAGTGGCTAAGGCCTCAAGAGAAATAGCAGGAAGGGGAATCCCAGCAAACTATGCTTGTGCCAGATATTTTTTTGCAGGGCTTTAGTAGGAACTGTGTCCGGGAGTCCCAGCATGGCCTTGCCCCTGCCTGCCTGCAGGAGCCCTGCCTGAGGACAATGCTGCTGGACCCCCACTTCCCCAGAGCCCCTCACCCCAAGCCCTGCACACCATGGGCGGAGCAGGCTTGCAGTTTGTGTCAGCAGATGTTTGGAAACTGGACAGGACACAAATACAGGCACAGGTTGTGAAAGGAGGGGGGAATGTTTACACACTTAAGATGACTTCCTCTTGCTCCTGAGATGCAGAGGTGATTCCAGTGTTCCATCCCCTCCAAGACAGCCACAAGGAAGAAAGACAAAATGTGGGGCAGAGAAAAAGCTATGATTCAAAGCACTTTGCACAGTTCTTTGCATCTCTTGGGATAACAACCCACTAACTACTTCTCCAGGCACTACATCTCCCAGGGGGGTGCAGTGGGCCAGCTCAGAGATTCTTTGCCATCTCTTGGCATTTTACTAGCTCAGTGTATAATCCATTTTTCTTTAAGTACTCTGTTTTTTTTAAACAGTGTTGCTATTCCCTTCAAAACATAACTCTGTTTATCCAAAACAAGCAAGGGCTGGTATCACACCCTGCCAAATGGCAAGCGTGTTGCTGCTGGGTGGCGCTTGACAGCGCTGAGCTACAGGTGACAACTCCTTTTTCCACTCAGTGAAACAGGCAAGGATATGCCCATAATAAACCACCACTTATCTGTTGAGGCAGAGATTTTTTTTCTTCTGGTTGCCAACATGGATTACAGTCTGAATCTTCCTTTTCTTTATCAAAAAGCATTTACAGACATTTCCACCATTCCTTCTCTGAAGTTATTCTGCAAAAGATGAGCAAAGCAATTAAATCGTTGGTTTAACAGGAGTGAGACAGCTCTTCTTTGAAACAGAGGATTTTGATTGCACCTTGTTACTTCATCTCTTTAGAATATTCACTAGACAGAGTAATTTTCCTGTCTCTGAAGAGTGCTAAGCTGTCAGACTCCTTTTCTCTGAGCAAAAGGTAGTGCAGCATCTTCTCCCCACATGAGTGCTTTTTTTGGAGAATAGAAAAGGAGAAATAAAAACACCCCCACTTCCCCAGTGGTCACTTTGAGGCAAGAAGAAAATGTGTCTGATCATGTAAAGCCCCAGCATCCAGGAATCCCTCCTAGCGGATCACCAGGCCCACCTGCGAGAATAGTATCAGGAGGCTCATTTAGCAGCTAAAATAACCCACCCCACAAACATCCTTCCATTTAGTTTTAGACAGCAGTGGGGGCTGAAATTCAGCCTCAAACAGGATGGGGGCATGTGGAGGGTGAGGGATTGGGGCAGGGCAAAAAGAGATTACCCAGAGCCCTCCCTTGCAACCAGCACAGACACTGCCCATGTTGTTTGGTTCATTGGGGAAACAATGTCCTCTTTCAGGGGCTGCAGGTGGCTTGGGGCATTGCAGAAAAGGGACATTATAGCTTTCTATCATAGCTTGGTTGAAAGGTTTGGAGCCTATGTACAAAAAAGCCTTTGCTGAGGGTATTGCTGCTGCATCAAGTATCAATGAAAGCTGCATCTCTGCTGTTATGAATCCAATCACCACAGCAAATGAATGGGAAGCATTACGAATAGCAAAATAGTATTTCAAGCTGCAATGAACAGCACCCGATTCATCAGTGAATAGCAGACTTGGGTCAGTGGAAGAATAGCTCTGATTGAAAGAAATATGGGAGAGCCTTGAGCAGTCTGCAGGAGCAGATGTGTGAGAGAAGTAACCAAAACTGCAGGCGTTTCTGAGGTCTCACATATAGCCAGCTCCGAGCCAGGCAGTCTGGCTGGGCGTAGGGTCTGCAGCTGCCCACGTGAACCAGTTTACAGGGCCTTTAACATCCACCACTCCCTTGTCTTTGGAAATAAGCTTCTCTAGAGAGGAAAAACAACCTGTATGTGCAACAGCATTTTATCCCTGCAATTTACCTCCAAATGTCATGGTCAATCTTTCAGAAGCCAAACCAGCATAAAAACATGAAGGCATTACCAGCATTTTTACAGTTAGGCAAAGTAAGGGCATGTAGTAAAGCCAGAAGTAGAACTTGGATGTCCCAGTTTCCCATCCCTAATCCTAACCATGCTGCTTCACCAGCCCCTGTTCATTTCTAGGATGCTGCAGTGATGAGGGCTGCAAAACCCAGCCCTGCTTTTTTCCCACCACTGCAGCAGGACAGCCCAGCTCAGTCCGTTATCAGTGGGTGCCAGTGACCCCTTGTAGGACTGAACACCTGCTTGCCAGCAGCCTTAGCCCAGCTTTCCCCCTTGCCAGGGCTCAGCAGGCTCTGTGCAGTCTTTTCCTAGGTGAGCGGGATAAACTTGCTGCTGGTGAGACCCTGCTGATGGCACCCTGCCCACACCTACTGCAAACTAAAGGGAGGCCTGAAAGGCCACGTTCTTGGCAGGGAGTTAATAGGGACTTGGGCTCCTGGCCCATGGCTGCTAGTCCCTGACCTGCTGGGATGCCATGGGGCTGAACTAATGCCAGGACATGTCCCTCCAGTTTTGCACTGCTTTGGTGTGTACACTGGACTTTTAACCAGAAATTGCTCTGGCTGACCTCTCTGTGGCAGATGCTGTCTTCAAAGAGCAGTGACACAGTCATAGCAAGACAGCTGATAAGGTTTGATGGCTCTTTATTTAGGGGAAATCCTCCTAATGATTGCCCAGGGCAAATAAGGCTCAGAGGCTTGAATTCCCAGAGGAGGCATTGATGCACCAGATCAAAGCCTGCTTCCCAGCTGTCACCACACAGGCATCACCTCCAGCTATAACAGGAGGTTATAAAAACAAGGTCTCTCCCTGACACATCCCAGACTGCTCAAAGAAACTGCCTCCAAAGAGAGGAAGGTGAGAGAGACCCGTCTGTAAGTGTTCTGTGGACTTTGGGTGCAAGGGGCAGGCTCCCAAAAACGCTGTGATAGGGGTTCCAGCCCCAGGGATGCACCAGAGCCATGCAGGAGCTGGGGCAGGGCAGCGCGTGTTGCTGGGCTCTGCCTGTTTCTTGCCTTACCTCCTGTAGGCAGGGATGCATCTGTTTGCTTTCATTGGTACACTCTCACATAAGGGAACTTAAATCCAGAGCACTGTGAGAGTTTTTTTGAGTTTTTAGAAGTTCCAGGAGATAGTTTTTAAACCCATGGGGGCATGGATTATTTCTCTCAGGTGAAGGCTTTCCAAAAAGCCTTGTCACTGCTGATACCTCATAAGGAGCCTGACTCCAAGTGGGCACAGGCTACATCAGCCTGCTTGTTGTAACAGACAGGATTGTCTTCCAGGGCACTGTGTGTTCTCACGATGGTGGCTGCCTCTTGCGGATGGGCTGCTGGTGCTGCTGGCACAAATCATGCCAGCCTGTGTAAGGAACAGCTGGCAGCCCTGTGGAAAACTTGCCTAGTGCAGAAAAGGCCAAAGAGTTGTGTTAGTTGACACTGCTTTAATAATTTATATCACATTTTATAGCTGTTGCAGTTACAACTCCTTCAAGGTACTTCAACATGAAAGACAGCAAGGTCCCTGCCTGGGAGACCTTACGGTCTAGTACAGACAGGTAAACATAACAAGTAGAAACATTAAACTTCAGGTAGGGAGTGGGGACAGGTTGAGGGAGTATGTACAGAAATTATCTTTGGCACATCAAAGAGCTGGAAAAAGTCCATCAGAGGAACCTTTAGGCTATTTATGTATTTCAGGTAGCAAGATAAAATCATGAATAATTAGTTCCTGCAACCTCTTTGCAGAACCAGGACTGAAGCAAGACTTACAGAGACACTTCCCTGCAAATGTATGGCTTATGGAAAGGGAGCCCTGAATCCTCCCCAGATTGTTTTACGTTGTTCTCTTTTAACCAGTAAAGAGAAAAAAAGTAACAGGCAGCACAAGCACACCAGCATCCTTCCAGGTGTTGATCTCTGCCTGTGACTATCTGATCACATTGTTTATTAGCCCAGCAACATCCTTAGCATCTTTCTTTTTTCTTTCTTTTTACCACAAACTGCATTTTCTGAGCTTCCAAGCTACCTACCTCCCCAAAACACCCTGTTTTGCAGCCAAAGCTCCCACTCTTTAATCCTGCCCTCCCTCACCATACCCAACCCACATTGTCTTCACTGAATCATTGCTGAAAGAAGGAAGTTACACATCAAAGAGTGGAACAACTAGACCCAGCTTCAAAAGAGCTCACTGTCACCTCAGCTCCTGCAGCCTGACAGTCACAGAGGCTGTCCCACCAGTGCCCACCTGCACAGCTTCTCTGGACAGGGCAAAGGACTCAGACCCTTCCCTTATAGGCTTTCAAAATTCAAAAATATTACAGAAACCAAGCTTTCCTGGCTGGAGCACAAAGGCAGATAAACCACTTGTGCTACACTGTCAGGCAGTGGGAGACTCAGGCCTCCAAGCACCAGAGACAGCTTGGGCACAGACCAGGAGCTGTTTCTAGATTTATTCTCATTTGTGTGGGCTCCCTTGAGCAGACACAGGACATGAGCTCTTTCCATTTTGATGCAAAAAATGTATCACCCAAAAACCTACAAACATACATAGCAGCACTGTAGCTGTTCCACTGCCAAACAGATCCAGCCAAGATATTTGATCAAATCAGAGAGCTGGAGACCCTTTTCATCAGGCTGATGCAGGTCTGCCAGCAAAGCCCCATAGCCGTGGTGTGGAGTGCAGGAACAGAAAAAAAGCAGCTCCTGCCCACCCTGCAGCTCCCAAGTCCTGTGCTGTCTCTCTCTCCCTGCTAGCTCTAGCACTACAGCAAAGAGCTGAAGGAAAAAAGTGTTAACTATTTTTTTAAAGTGTTAAAAGTGTTAAGTGTTTTTTATAAGTGTTAAAAAAAAAAAGTGTTAAAAAAGAAAGTGTTTAAAAAAAGTGTTAACCAACTGAAAAACGACCTGGTGAAAAGCATTGTTTCTCAGGCAGATAAATCCAGTACATCCCCTAACAGCTCCTGTGAGTGACTTGTCAGGTTCCATTCTTAATCAGCCCCTGGGCAACTAAGTTAGGACTCTTCTACTTGGTGGCAAATAATTGCAAGTGATTGCCACGGTTTGGGGTTTTTTCTCTTGCTGTTGGTTTTCTCTTGCCCAGTTTATTGGTAGCCACCTCAGTTGTGGTTGCCGTGAGTCAAGGAGCTTGGTGGCATTATGGTATTTTTGGCTGGAGAAGGCTCTTCCCAGATAACTCTTCTTCCCCACAGCCTGACCTCAGGGCACACAGAGCCATGCAACCCAACAGAATCCAGCCACAACAAGGCTGGGGTAGTCAAGGGGCAGACGGGGCATTTGCCTTTGCATGGCTGGGTGCATACAGCGCTATTGGAAGGCTGCCTCTGTCTTAGCTGCCTGATAAACTCTGAGATAACTGTCAAATTTCTTTTTCCCTCCTTTCTCCACTTGTGCTCCCTTCAGTCAGGACTGCCAGAGACCTGCTCTCCTGGACCAGCTAGATAGGACCTCCCTGTCCTTGCAGCTGTCCTGACACCTCTCCCCAGCACGGTACCACCCACCAGTTACACAAGCCAGGATACCTCTCCCTCACCATTCCTTCCCCTCACCTACAGCAAACACCCCCCTGTTTCCCTTCTGTTTTGACGACTTATCAAACTGCTGTGGCAAAGCAGAGGCAGATCTCCAACACCTCCTCCTCAGGCATGTGGATAACAGACAGCAGCAGGGATAGGGCACAGCCTCCTCAGCCCCTGCGAGCAGCTGCTGCTGTCTACAGAGGGCATACAGACTACCAGACACAAAGTACTCCACAGTATATCGCACAAGGAGTTACAAAAGGCTTTTAAGTTACCAAATGTTCTCTTTCCCACTTATCTGGCAGTGGACACTGTAAATCCATGGTACACTCTAGACTGCAGCTCTCTGAGGATGGGGTCATCTGCTTGCCCTGCTGGGCACAGAGCCCAGTGCTTTATGCACAGCCATCCCCGTCCCTTCCAGACTCCTCTGATAATTAAAAAAATAATTTAAAACCACCATATAAGTGAGAGGAATCACCAGCCTCTTAAAGGCAAAGTAAACAATCAGAGAGAGAAAAAAGTTTGTAAGTGGGTTGGCCAAGAGAAAAGGATGTTTGTTGCACAAATAAAGTGAGTGGGAGCAAGACTTTCCAGCTTGACTGGTGAAGAGATCTGTAAATCAAGACTGGAGCTCCTAGCCACGTCTGTGAATCAATTAAAGCACTCAATGAATCATTTATTTTCGACATATGCAATCAGAAACAATGGTTTGATGTTCAATTGATTTCTCATTTGTCTTGCTCCCCTGAGTAATGATGAACAACTCACCACTTACATAGTGCATGCCTCAACCCGACTGCTCCTGGAGCAGCTTCTTCTTCAAGGAATCACGCTGGGCACCTGCTCCTACCTGCTGACATTTCACACCTCTTGGTCACTACCTGCTGATGCCTTTGGCTCCGCTTGTCTCACTCATCTCGTCCCCTGTGCTCTTCCCACCATATTCCTCCTTCTTTCTCTCTTAAAAAAAAAAAATTAAATAGCAAAGTTTTGTTTCCAACATGTGGCAGTAGAGCCAGATTCTTCATTAGGAAGCATCAGGATTCTACTTCTCAAAAGCTCAGAATATCAAAAACTGCCAGAAAAGCAGCATAGGTCTATGATGTAAAACAGTCTAAAGAAAGGAGGGAGTCTTGAGTATATTTTCTATTAAATACCATATCCACACGGATTTCCTTCATCCAAAGTGCCTTTAGATAAAGTAGTTTGTGTAGACCCGTGCCTCGTATTCTGGACACCTCATGGTACATTTCACTAGTTAGACCCAGGCGCATCCCAAAAGGAAACCCTCGGTTCCCAATCTAGGCTATGCTGAAGTCTCAAGCAATTAAGGCATCATCTGGCAGTGAGGAGTCCTGCAGTCACACAGTTAACTGCAGGGTGTGCCATTCACACAGCCCCGGCTGGCCATCCTGAAACAAGACAGCTTGGCTGTGGCTGCTGACTATTCCTAGTGGATACAAGGCACCTCTGGGACCGGGCCAAGAGGAACACAAGCATAATCCTATTATGACAAATAAACTGATAAAAGACAGCAGAGAAAAGAAATATTTGGGGCACACTGAGCTTTCTCATTCATGAAAACAAGGTTCCTGCATCCAGCTTGCAGAGCTGAGCATGAGGATTGATTTGGGGGCACTGGGAATAAGTTTCCTGGAGGTCCAAGGCCCCCACTGTGCTCATCCATGTGCTTCACTGTGGGAAGGGTGGATGGTGGAGTTTGGAGTTACACTGCCTCCTACACCTGGCAGAACTGCACCTCTGCTTGGTCACTGCTAAATATCAGGGCTATACACAGTGTGCTTCACCTCTGTCTGCCTACACTCACCCTGGAGCATCCCTTCCCCAAGGGATTTGCTCCCTGGCATGAGGCTCTGGGGCTCCTTTTCCCCTCCAGCAATCCAGGCAACCAACCAAG
The DNA here is from genome assembly GCA_013400635.1 of Hypocryptadius cinnamomeus. Classification (NCBI taxonomy): domain Eukaryota; kingdom Metazoa; phylum Chordata; class Aves; order Passeriformes; family Zosteropidae; genus Hypocryptadius; species Hypocryptadius cinnamomeus. The sequence goes on from VYZP01050392.1 coordinate 29,863, forward strand.
AGATCTTGCTTCTTTGTCTTTCCCCAGCCCTGTGTAGCTTTTCAAAAATCTTTTTTGGCCATATTTGTGCATAAAGCAGGCCTGAGAGAGCTGCGGGACCATAAACAATTTGTTTCCTCTGTGCTCAGAACATTTCCAAACACTTTTTCAGCCACTTCAGTAGAGAATATCTCAAACCACCCCCCTTCCATTTATAGCCACAATTCAAAGATTTTAGCTCCTTTGCCCACCTTTTCATCTCTAAAGCTTTCAGAGAGCAGGGACCAACTCAGGGAACCAGCTGCCAGTGTCGCCCTTCCAGCCCCCACAGGAGTGAGATGTGGAAGGCAGCAACTACACTGCACTCCTTCTCATGCACACACACTCTGACTTTTTAAAGAAAAATATCAGCATTTTCTAGATTACCCAACATGCTGCAGGGAAAGCTGTTGAGACATCTCTTCCCAAGTGTGAGCCTTGTGTCATTTGCTGCACTTGGGCAGCACCACGCACGCTGCGGTTATGACTCAAAAGAGCGAGCACAGCAGCTAAGGAAAGTCCTTTCAAAAGGCTCCAGATGCACCTCCATGGAGCAGGCACGTTCAGAGTTCACCAAGCCTGAATTTGATGTTAGCTGCCTGATGTCATCACAATTGCAGCTCACTTCCTTAAAACCCTGCAAGCCAGAACAGAGAGCTGGTATTCAGAGAGGCCGTGCAAATCATGCCCTTGGTGCTTCAGCTCTGGCTTGGGCCATGCTCATGCTTTGCACCCTTCTGCAGCAAAGTAGCTCTCCTGGGAAAGGTAAAGAGCCCTTTACCTGATAGCTTCCATCTTGCCTACAAAATCATTAGAGAGCTTTCCAGGTCATGCAGTGCATCCCCCAGGCTTCTTTTTTCTAGTATAGCAGCTCATCCCTTTCACCAGCTAAGCAATCAGGCTGCTGTGAGGTCGACAAATGTTGAAACCAGAAAACATAGCAGGCCAATTTTCACAAGTACTTCAGCTGTGGTGCTTGATACCATTGGACCAACCTGCTGCTGAGAACCACCACATTTATCCTCAGCTGAGATTTTCACAAGGCTTTTCTGTGACGCAAGACAACATCAGGCCTGGAGAAAGGAAAATTAATGGATGTGAGCTGGGTGGTGCTGTTTGATGGTCAACACTGAGGGAGTCCCTTCTGGGATCATTTTCTTCAGCCCTATCAGTGCTTACCCCAATGATTTCATTATCTAACCCATGCTATTACATGTGGTTAGCCACCAACATACACCTAACAGAGTCAAGGAATAGAAAGCAGCTGCCAAAATATTACTTTGGGGATTGTCAGCACTATCCAATTAGCACCAACACGTGGGCATGCCTTGCCCAGGAAGAGGGATGATGGCCAACACTCACAGTTCAAGGAGCAAATATGTGCAAGAGTTGAGCCCTGCTGACTGCTGCTTGCTACAGCCCACTGGCTTCCCACGCATGCTTTGGAGCCAGCAGATGTGGCACCTTGAAACCCCAGAGATCCCTGGGAAAAAATTTCCTCCACTTTCTCCTGAAATCTGAACTCCAGCTGACAGCAATAGAAGCAAGAGGCAGCTTTGAGCTGCCTCATTGTCATAGATGCAAATTCCAACTTCATCAAATCCACCCCCCCAACCTTTCTTAACCAAAAAAAAAAGAGTTGATTTTAAATTTTTGTAAAATTATGAGCCTTTTACAATTTCAAGATGGTTTAAAAAAGTTTACCAATTTTCTGCATTGGTTTTGATTTTAGAAGTCCATGCATTTAAAATAACTAGCACTTTTCATAGCATTTGAAGATATGTCTTACACTTGATGCCTGCTCAGAAATCAGCAGTTTCATAGAAATAACAACAACAAATCCAATTGAAATGGAAAATTGCCACAAATTAATTTTTTAGATGTGGCAAAAGCACTTTATTTCAGCTAGAGAAAAGCTTGAGTAAATCCTTCAGATTGGTTTGGCAAGTGAATTTGATCTGGTATCACAGTAACTCAGCTCCATGGGCTGGACACAGTGTGCAAAGATTACATCATCAGACTTCACGTTGTGATCATGCAGAATAGGCAATACCACTTGGAGAATCAAAAAAGGAGACAAAAACAGTCAATGCAAAGAGAATTGCTTAAAGCTAAGTCCTTTGTAGACCCTGTGCCATATCATTCCTTCTTGCCTTACAAGTTTTGTTATGAAAGTCACCTCAAGTTAATTCTTTGTATATTGCAGTACCTTCCTTCCTTCCCTGTGAGAAGGATCTTTGCCCTGTTTAGTCCTGTAACGCTGAATCACATGCCCGATTAGGTCACCTGAAAGCTCTTTGCTGGGATGCCATGTTCCTGGCTCCGGGAGCAGAGTTCCACGTGACTTTATCCTTATTCCACTCAGCAGGCAATGAGATCATCCTTCTGGTGGCCCAGGAATTGTTGCAAGTCCTCTCAGGCTGCAGTGATTCACGGGGAGGCTGCTGGAGGTGGCTTTGGTGGAGCATGGCACCCGTGACTCACCGCAGTGCTGGATAAACACCTGCGCTGGCAGGGCGCCGGCTGCAGCAGGGCTGGTCCCGAACAGCAGTCGCGGAGTCCTTCGTTCCTCCGCCCCACTCCAGCTCCAGAGGGTGCAACTCCTCTGGTTGCCATAGCAGGGGACTCTGCAATAACATCAATAAAGGAGAACGACCTGAGATGAGGCCACCTGTTTTATAGTCACCTTGAGGCACTGCAGCAAACGTGTTGTGCTCAACTGAGAGACGTTCCATTTCCATAGCACGGGGAACAGGAGCAATCAGGGAGCAGCACAGCTCAGGTCTGCTCAAAAAAACCCCAAAAAATAAAAAGACTGGGGGAAAAGGAAAAGAAAGGGGAAAAAGAGTCCTCTCTTCTTAAATGCACCCTTAAAATAAAGTAAGTAGTCAACAGTCAAGAAATGGTCAGTGGAGGAGCAAGTGGCATAGCTGCCATTTAATCTGTAGGATAGCTCAAGGTTTCTCATCAGCTTTAGTGGAAGGAAAGGAGGGAGGGAAACCCAGGAGAAGAGGGTTCCCTTTTTAAAGGATGTCAGTAAATGACTCATTAGACGTTATCACTGTCTCCTGAATTGCGGAATGCTCAACACAGTCCCAAGGGGAAGGGAGAGAGGTTTACTGAAAAAAAACATGTTCCTTGCTTAGGGACAGGAGGATCAAGCCAAAGAGCAGAAGACAACAGAGGGGAAAGTCATAGGGTTATCAGCATCCACATTGCCCCCATCAAGGAGAAAGGAACAGCAAGTACAAAAGGGCCAGCCAAAGACGGCCCTGGTGATTTCCAGAAGCATGAGGACTCTAAGTGGCCAGATAATGGATGCCTGGTTAAATAACCTTTTAAACACAACTACCATGTATTTCTGAAACAAGTCCCTTTTGTTAGGCACATTTGTAGTAGAGACTGAGCGTGGGTTACCTAGAGTGGTTTTGGGAAACCACTGCAGGAAACACAGATCCAACTTCCCAGAGCTTGCACTTTACTTTGCTGTCAAACTTAACTCTGCTAAACAGGTTTCTAAATTGTTCCTGTGGGTCTCCCCGAGGCCAGCACACAGGCAGCACCCTGCCTGCCAGAGCCGCTATCCCATGGCAGCCTCTGACTTCATGGAGCTGAGGGGAACTAGCTCAAGGCCAAGAGCCAGCAACAATGCCCCCAGTGCCTAAAGCCTCCACAGCCTGCTGAGAACAAGGTTCCCCCATCCCAGCTTAGCAGCAGAAGCACATTGGGACTCCATCTCCCAAGTGTTTCCACACCCCACACTGTCCCTGGAGCACGGGCTGGCCCCAGAGCCACTGTGGACCCTCAGTGGGGAAAATCACAACTCCTTTCCTGCAAAGGCTTAATCAAGCACAAAGATGATAATAAGAGCTTGCCAGTTTGGCACACAACATTGTAACAGATCCAGTTACCAGCAATTAGACACTCCACCCCGATTAATTTGTGCTAGAAATCCTATGACAGTTTTAAACAGAGAGTGTGATTATGTGTTCAAACTATTTACCAAAGGTTGGGGTGATTTCTCTGTCATTTAAAATGTTGTATATTAAGGCTGGACATTTTATTCAGAGATATTTACTGTACTTTCAATGAGACTTATTCAGAGAAGTACTTTCATTAAACAAGAGTTTAAACGCGATCATACAATGGACCTCTGTGATTAGTCATGGACCCCACTGCCAATTCATGCTGAATTTTTAAGCTACACATTCTTGCAATCTCTGCTTTATGGTCTTTTTTAATATTGTTGGTTGCTTCTACAATTAGAAAATGTCTCCTGCTGTATTTCCATATGCCCTTCACCCCTGGGTTGCTTATGCCACATTTCACATTACTTCAGATACTGTCTTTGTGCAGGGCTGGGGACACCACAACCTCTGGGACCCCATGGCCACAGGGCTGTGCCTGAGGGCCTTGCTCCTCTGCTTGTTGCACAGATGAGGAACAGACCAAGATTTCAGGGATATTCCTCACAACTGTTTAAAGAGCTACCCTTGCTAACACCCCACCCACAACCTCTGTGCCCTATCTTCAGTCGGCAACTCATCTGTAAATTGTCTTGCAGGGTCTGATTTGGTGGTTATATTGTTCAGTAGATCCAAGTAGTCAGTGAAAATTGGTTACATTCCTACTGCAAGGTACACACAGAGAGGGCAGGGGTTAAGACTTGGCTTGTGCAATTCATATTCCCTACTGCCATCTCATTTGCTGCCTTACTCAATATGAGGTCCTTCAGAGTGTGAATTCTGACCTGGGACCATCTCCAGTGGGGTATGAACCAGTCTCATATTTTGCAGAGGCCAATAAAAGCAAGAGCTGCTAGATGATCCAGCCCATGCTCCATCCAGTTGAGTTTTAAGTCTCTGGCAACAGATTGCATCAAATCCCTCACAGTAACTCAGGCAGTATTTTGCAGCAATGCAAAAATGCTTCCTAGATTTCTAGGCTTCCTGGTTAGCTGCTGTTTTGCATATGAATATTTGTACCACTTGGGATGACCACAGCAGCTCTACTATAAGTGTGAGGGTGCTGGTTTCCTTCATAAAGCCACACTGCAAGAAAAAACAAGCATCAGAAGCATCACATTTGTCAGGAAACTTGCTACTTAACAGTGCATGCATAAGAGGCATCCCATCCTGCAGGACATAAGTTAGTCATTGGGAACACTTACTGTAACTTACTATTCTATTTGGTCCTTAATTCCTTTAAGAAGAGGGTAAGCAAACCTCTGCCAGGAAAGGTTGAGCTGTTGAGCTCACAAGGGTCATTCCCCAGTTTCCCACAGATTGATTTTGGAGCTGCCAGTACCTGTCCACATTCATCTGTGCTCAGGTTAACACTGCTGGACCAATTCTCAGCCTGGCTAGTGAGTATCTCTCACCTCTCCTGCTCTTTCTTCATCCAAACTGCAAATGTCCACTGTTCCCACAAGCCTTTGCAATTTCCAGTGTTATTTTTTTACCTCTGGTTTCCCTTAAGCCACAAACTTCTTTCTTTCTTGCATTCAGTAGGTTGCCTGCTGCTTTTGAGTTTTCTCTCGCATTTCTTGCCAAGCTCCTGTCCTTTACTTGCTTTACTGACTTCACATCACCATCAGCCACCTCAGACTGGCTAGCATTAAAAATTGCAATGTATTCCCAGCTTTCAAGCCATAGCCTACAGAAGACCAGCATTTTCCTTAGGGTTTTCCCATCTTCAGAACCCCTTATTTCAGTAGCAAAATCCTATTCCTCCCTCTTATAACTGCTTTGTGCTAAGAAGACCACCCTATGACCCTCAGCAAAGTGACCTATGTGTGAAGTTAGCTCTTCTTGGAGCAGGAGGCTGGGCTGGGTGACCTCTGCAGATGCCTTCTCAGCTCAATTATTCAATTGCTTAGGCTATAACCTCCTGGGAGGAAAGACTGTCTTAAACAGGATTCTGTTCTTTTTAGAAAGAACACATGTGAGCACCAAGTACTTGCAGCAATAAGCAGTGCTTATGGTATCAATATACTATGTCTGTGTTCCAAGTGCTCTCCCTTTCCTATAGTGATTAGTTACTTTCAGCAGAAGGAAAATTGAGTATACGTTCTTCAAGAGCTATCTTTGGCCTTTCATGTGCTCTTATAAAAAAAGGTTGTTGTCCTTACCCTATCAGAAGAACCCAAAACATCCTGGAGCCTCAGTTCATACCATGAAAAGCTACGTGCAAATTTAAGAAACAGTAACACAATTATTTTGCTCTGGTGCACAGGGAAGCAGCACCAGATGTGACAGCACAAATGTATTTGCTTTCAGTACCAAGACTATGGGTGGGGTTAGAAATCACTTCACCAAATGGCTTTTGAAGCTGTCGTCGACAGTCTTTCATTAGGGCTTTTTAGACACCGCAGAGCTAAATTAGTCACACCTTTATTTGAACAGACTTTCCTCACCCACCTCTGCAAAATCACCCCATGTGCTCAGATTCTCAGCTCCCTCATAAGCTGCTCCGCGTAGGGGGTGAGCGATGTTCACATGGAAAAGAGGCAAAGATGCACTTCTCAGTAACGGCCTCCCCCAGCAACTCGCTTGCAGAAACAAGGCAAAGCTGCAAAATACAGACATGCAAGCCTTAAAAGCCTGAGTTCATTTTGTTCCTCTATTCCCACACCTTACTGGAAGCTGGCAGCAAAAGGTCTCAGTTTGCAGATTTTGCAGACAGACATTTGAGACAGACTCACGTTGGCAGAAAGAAGAAAGGGATGGAGCAAAACATCCATCCAGAAATGGAGAGAAAGCAGGATGAAGCAAATGGAAGAGTACAGAAAGCCTGCCACGTGAAAATAAGATTAAGAGAGGGATGAGTTATTAACGATGATGGAAAATTTAAGAGGAAGATGGAAGATTATAACAGAGGAAACAGAAGTGGGAGGAAGCAGTCATGGGACATATAGGGGTAAATACAGCTGTAAAAGGGTGGGGAAAAAATCAAAACCACATTTACACCCATTTTTCTTCCTAACAACAGAGATTAAAGATTTGCATAGGGAATACGTCTGAATCAGTTTAAAATGCTGCGTGAGAAACACCAGAAACCAAAACATGAAGTTAGCAACGTGTCCTATTTTCAGCCCCAGAACTCAAGTGACTCCAGCAGTTCTCAGGCAATTGCTTTCTGCAGCGATTCAGTGGAGTCAGGCACAGGGAAGTCCTGGTTTCTCCTGGAGACTGTGGTTTAAATCTAGAGTTGCCAGAAACAGCAGACAGAAAGGGACCTGTAAGGGTTCTGAACACTTGTCTCCACTTGTGCCTGTTTGTTCTTGTCACTTTCTTCCTTGTGCACTTTTCCCTACGAAGCACACCAGTTTGGGCTTCAGTAATTCCTAACACCAACTGAGCACATATCCACCTTAGATATATATTTAGTTCCTTCCCACAACTTGTATTAGCCCACCTGAAAGATGCAAAATATAACTCTTTTGAAGAAACTACCAAAAGTGCACATAGAGAGTCAATGAATCTGTTTCCCAAACCTACAGAAAAGGACCATGAGGAGCAAGCACCAGAGAAGTGAAGGTGCTAGTAGCTTTGTATCCCTCAGCCCTGCTTTACTGCTCACCTTTTTACTTCTAATGACAAACTGAAAAACAAAGGGAAATAAAATGAATTATAAACAATTATTTAGAAGTGGAATCAAGTATTTTCTAGCCAGCTTCTCTTGGGTACCCAAATGAACATTGTCTGGGTTCAGTTGCTAGGGTTTGTTTTCAGAGAAGGGGAAACAACCACTGGTATATACTCTGGAGCTAAACAGAGTTCTTGCTTTTATGCTCATTTTGCTGCTGGATCACTGCAGCCACTGAAAATATCTGCTGCCCCTGTGCAGCGGAGAGTTATTTGAAGCTAACAGCTCTATTTATGAGTCAAAGTCCTATTGTTTAAAAAGACAAAAACCAAAGTAGGTAGAGTTTATATCTTTGCTCCACTTGACTCACGAGGAGGCATCAAAGTTTCTTGCTTTTTTTCCGCTTCTCTTCCCAACAAGTAAGGATAGAATAGGACAAACAAGGAGCTATTGTTCAGACCTGATCAAAAGCAGAAGAGGCACATCTCTGTTCAAAGGGAGTCTGTCTGCTTCAGATGGTGTGAACGGTCTCAGAAACTCATGTAACTCTCTCCCCTCCATGCACACAAGGCCACCCTCGCTGAGCATTCGCTCAGCCACTGCCAACCTCACCCTGAACAGCAGCACTAAAGTCAACCTGCTCATATCTCCAGTGCTTCCATGCTGGAAGTCAGGACATCAGCAGCTGCAGATTGAGGTTTTTTGTTTTCTTTTTTTTTAAATCAGAGCAAGTTGCCAGCTGAGGCAACCAATGCCTATCCTGCAACCTCAGCCTTCAGGCTGAAAAGGCATGGAAACCAATTATATGGCAAGAAACAACCACTGGCTTCAAACAATCTTCTCTGAGTGGAAGTATTTGATGCTGATGGTGCCCATCACACACCTTGCAGCAAGTACCTTCACATATCCTTCGCCTCAGTGTCACTTTCTTTTAGGCTTGCACAGATACTTTTTCAGCTGCCAGCTTCAACAGCATAAAAGATTTCCAGAATGCATCTTTCAACCAGGGGAACACAACAGAGTTTTTAATATCAGCTTGTAAGTAATAAAAAAGTAACGTATTTTTGGCTATTTAGATAGTGACGTGGCTAGAACAAACTCCTTTGTTTCCAGCAGCTGTTAACAATACCTGTAGGGAGCTGTTCCCAAGGCAGTTATCTCTGGCACTAGCAGCAGGAGGATGTAAACAGCATGTATCAAGTTAATGGAAAACATTGTGCAGCCAAATCTGAAAGGAGCAGTGTTTAGCTGGGCCTCTCTCACAGGGATTACGTTCTCACATGCAGCAGCGGGCAGGCCTTGCCGGGGGTGGGCAGCCGGGGCTCTGGGCAGGGCTGGCCGAGCAGCGCAGCCGAGCCGGAGGCACCGAGCCCGGGACGATGTGCAGTGACAGCCCCGGGCTGGGAGCTCGGGGTCAGCGCCCAGGGAACACCCCCAGCACTGAGCTGGCGCGGGAAGGGTTAGGCAGGAGCCAGCGTGTGGCTGTCTGCATCCATCCACTCAGACAGACCCTAAGATTAGAAAGATACTGAAGGGTTATTTTGAATGACATAGTCCAGGCTTGTACACTGTGGGAGGTGTGATGGGAACCCTTTCTGTCTTTCTTGATAATTTAATGAGCTGTTGTAATGAGGGAGCCACCGAGCCCCTCATTTGTATGCAGTTCCCACATGAGATGTGAATATTAAATTCCTCCAAGTATGAATCAGCACCTCTTACTCCCACAGCTTCCCTCTATCTCTCAATCTTCACCAACTCCACAGCTCCAGATTACCCTGGGCTCCCCCACTTCACTGCCACCTCAGCAGTGACCAGAGGAGATTGATGGACCCAGGTCACAGTCAGAAGCATCAGCCACTCAGTAGAACCAAGCGGGAGACAAGGTCTCGGTCCTTTCCTGAAAGCCAACTGCAACCAGGCGAGTGCCGTGCCCTGCTAGCCTTTGGGAAAATTGCATGGCATGGGAAATTTAACCTACAGGGCATCGCTGTCTCTGACACCTGGTAGTTTAAATAATGAATTGGTAATTATAAACCCTTTTGACATAAAAATGAAGTTTAAAAAAACAAACTTTTGAGACACACCTTTTGATGGTGAAGGGCTTTCCCACGTAGATTCCACCAGCAGCCGTCACTCAGCACTGGCAGACAGCAGGTGCTTGCCACTCCAAACGGGGAGAGACACTCACCAAACTAGAAAAGTCAGGGGCTAAACAAGTTTGCAAAAAGCAGCAATTCCAGTCCAGAAATTATTTCCATAGCAGAGAAGAGGAAGTGTTCCCTGAGGACAAGGAGGCTGGCTGGATTTAGCTTTTTTTTTTTCTGAATAGATGTTCTTTCATATGCAATAAAGAATGAAAAATAATGGGAGAATGGGACAAAACTGAAAAATTCACAATTGCAGTGCAAAAGTCACCACATGCTCCTGCAAAACAGGCTGTTCTGTATTTCCACAGTCCTGGGAGTTGTAGACCAGAATTTCTCAATAAAGTGTGCTAAGCTCAAAGGCATGAAGATAGCGACAGATCCAGACTTGTTAGTGCCATGAGCATTTGTCTTGGCCACAACATACAGTGTGTACACAAAGCACTGCATCTACCATCTAATGCCTCCTATGTTAGACCCAAACCTGTGCAGAAAGTCCCAGCCCAGAAATGTTCAGAAACTGCAGTTCAACTGCATGTCTCAATATAAAAACAAACCCAGGATTTCAAACACTATTTCTGCTGTAGAGTCCTTCCCACAGTCACCCACCCAGACTCAGTTGCCTGAGATCTCTAGGACCAAAGCCAAGAGTATAATAGAAAGGAGAAAGTACAAAACTCATACCCAGTAAATGGGAACTTTATTAAACTACCAAGTTACTCCGAAATGTATAAATGTTCCATTAAATACAGTCGGTTTTCTTTTACACAGATTTATAGAAATTTATTTACATGTTCCAAACACATTAAATTATTTTCCAAGCTTGCTACCAATAAAATTTGTTGGTTTCTTTAAAAAAAAAAAAAAAAAGGAAAAATGTCAATCATCTGCTCTTGCAGATGTGCATACATCCACACAGATACAAATAAGAAGGGAGATGCTTTTGTATCTAACCCACAATGGAGGCAGTATCCAAAAAGCTTATCCAAAAAGCAAAATATTTGCTCTTGCAGAAAAGTGGGCTCTATAAATTCTCCCTGTGGGACAGACTCAAACAAGAGGCCCTGTGCAATACTTTATGGTGTTTGGGTATGATGTCTGCACCAAGATTGGCTGGTATGTGGGAGGAGCCAAAGGCCCCTTGCCAGGTTCAAACCTCAAAGTTAGCTGTCCCTGATACCAGCCCGTGAGAAGCATGTGAGCTCATTCTCATTGAATTACACTCTCCCAGCACAGAGGGATAGAGCAGACAAACAGATCTAGCACTAATATGTCAATGCCAACTGTCCAAAGAGATTTCCCTTTTGTTTTTTATTTTATTCTTAAATGAGGCTTCATTCATAAGTGAATAAAAGGCAATTCTTTAAATAAAATGCTTAGGAGAACAGCACTTTCCCCACCTAAATACATTTCTCTTGGGAAGATGCACAGCATGCTGAATGAGTTTTCCCTCATTCTCTGTATCTTAGTCTGACAGAAGTTAAAATTTGTATCTGCAGGTAAAAAGGGTTGTTTTTACTTTGCAAAAAGCTTATCAAATGCTGGTTTAATTCCTTTAGAGTCTTTAAACATTAAAAACCACATTTTAAGCAACCAAAGAACTCTACAAAAACATTGTCATGCGTAAGCTCTGTGTTTCATGCTAAATATTCTTGTTGACAAGGAGAAGGAGTGGAGGAGGAGGAGGAGGCAGGGAAACTAATGGCTCAATCAGAGCCATTGCAACATTCAAGTAGTTTGGTACTATACAAACCAGTGGAAACATGGAATGGTAAGAAAGTGCTCGGCACTACATTGCAGCCTTCAAGAGCTGAACTGCAAACATCCTGATATGTATCATAAATATATGGCACTTCTGTATGACCAAAAGCTGGCAAGTTTGCTTGTGATCAAAACAAGTCAGGAGTAGTCGTCATGCCAATGGCCCTTCCAACAGGCACAGCCTCCAGCTGTGCCACCCAATGCAGCACCAGCCAAATCCACTTGTGCATGCAAGACAACGCTGCCACATTCTTGGAGAACAAGCCCCCTGCCCAGCAGAAAGCCTTCCCCAGACACACATACACATTCATAAAACATGCTATAAATTCTTCAGGGAGGTTAAAGACAGCCATAAACAGCAAACGTCTTGTTTTACAATTTTTTGGCCAGCAGTTCCCAGTCTGTCCAATTGCCAGCAATGGACTTTGCAACAGGCAAAAAGAGCTCCCGAATCCAAGGAATTGAAAGCAATGGAAAGCACAATCACCTAAGTTCATTTCAGTACTGTTCCACAAGATTCATTTTGACATCAAATAAGAAACCAACAAGCACAAAGGCTTGAGTCCTAGGAAGAATCTTATGTACACAAAAAAACTGGCCTTAATCCATGTTTTCTGTCACAAAGTGTTTCATCTCATAGTTAAAACTTCTTAAAACTTTTTGGCTTTTGGTAACTTTTTTTATCAAAAATGCAAAGATTTGCTGTTCTGCTCACATTCCATCACAGTAGCTTTAAATACATTCAAATTCATAAAAAAGGATTTAGACCAGAACACAGCTACTTGCCCTTTTCCAACAGCGTGCCGTACTTCAATAAGCACATGATGCCATGTATTGGCAAGGTTAGTGTTTTAAGGAATTTCACTACACAGACATCCAGTGCTTGGACAAGCGTTCACATTCCAAGGTTAAAAAACCCCTCTCCCTTATTTCAATAATGGCTTCAGGATTTTACCAATTGTGGTTCGGTTTGCATCCTTCAGTTTAAGAGATGCCTTTTCCACCGTTCCCTGTTCCTTTGGTGCAGACTCCGCTTTCGTGCTGACAGCTTCTCCCTGCAGGATGCTTCTTCCAACCACTCTGGCACTACTTGCTCTCTTTAAAGTACTCACACTGTTCTCCTTTGGATTTGGATCATCAGAGGTCGCTGCTGGCTTCACTTTAGGCAGCCTCTGGGACACAGACCTTGTGATGGGTGGAGGTCTGGATGAGCTGGATAGATCCACTTTTGCACGCTTTGAAGAAGAGGCCACTGTATTCCTTGCAAAGTTTGGGACAGCAGGTGGTGCTTTGGGAATACTGACTGTGGCAACCTTGGTGTCATCTGCAGGGGTCTGGGGTTTTACACTGGAGCGACACATCTTTGTTTCATCTGTCTTTGATTTGACATTACTCCTAATGGGTTTGGAGATTGGCTTCTTGAGAGCGACTCTGTCCCTCTCGAAATGAGCACTGCTCGAGGTGACAGTGCCCCTTCGTAGCTTTGGCTCTTCTACCGACATGCTGTGCCTGTAGGGACTTCTTGGCAGCGTGTCTGTTGTGCCTCGGACAGAGCTGCGATGAGACAGCCGACTTTCCACTGTACTGCTTTCACGAAGGGCTGGCTTGGCTTCCGGCTTTTTCACGCTGCTGGGTGCCCTGTTTGACCGAGAAATAGGCACCACTTTCCTCATACTTTCATTCTCAGAGGCATTCAAAGTTCTGACAGGTCTGGAAGGAGCTGTGTGGCTAGGGCGAGTGCCACTGGATTTTGTGGAGTTTGGCGATCGATCTTTTAGAGAGTTTGTCTTTGGTCCTACTAGATCTTTATTTTTTATGGGTTTTTCTTTAGGAAGGGCTTGCTTGCTGTCAGCATCGTCCTTATCATTGGCAGAAGTGTGAAGAGACTGGTCCTTGTCAGAGGTGGAATTCAGGTTTGAGAAGAACGATCTAGCCTTGTGTTGAGCATCACTGCCAGAAGAGCATGCTTTGCCAGCCTCATTTCTTATTTCATTGCCTGCCGATTTAAAATCATTTCCCTCTTCAGAGTCCAATGTCAAAGAACAATCAGTCGTGGTATCTGACATGTAGCACACTGGCCCATCTTCCCTACTTCCTGAAACACTTGTATCCATAGACATAGGGCTGCTGCTGCTGGGCTCTAAAGCTTCATTCTTGCAACCCGCTGCCTTGCCTTGATGGTCACGCACCTCTCTGGAACTCCTGCAAGCTGGAGGCAGCTCATCATCGGCAGTGCTCAGGGAATGGAAGCTTAGATCATCCAGAGTCTCCAGGTCTGTCCCGCCAGCATCCTCTAAATATATTAAAGGTGCATCTTCTGCAGGCTTTGCTCCTTGAATATCAAACTTACGTAACCCTTTAACAAGTTCACGCTCCTCGATTGCAAGGGCCAGAGCATTTATATCTGTGGACTCCTCGCAGGACACGTTGGAAGTGTGCAAGTTGTAGTCGGTGCTCCTCTGTGAGTAGTGGGCACCAGGACTGGCTGAGCTGCTGAGGTGACTGGGCTGAGCTGGAGGCACCTGCACGGGGCCACCACTTTTCACTTCCGTTTCAGGCTGTTGATGTAAGTGCAAGGTATTTAAGTTGAGATCTCTTGTTTCTTTGGATTCTGTCCAGGCTACGTTAGGTTTTGCTTGTCGGGTGTTTGCACGGGGAAGGCTGTTAAACTTGTTTGGATCCTCGTCTTTGGAGATTTCCAGGAAACTCTGCAACTCCCTGTCTGCAGTCACCCCCAAAGAAAGTCGAGAGCGTCTGGAATTTGTGTTTCTGTACAAAGGGCTTTGAGGTCTCTGCTGCAAGAAGGGAAGAAATTCTCCAAGTCCGTTTTTAGCCAACATCTCTACATCATTTTCACTGCTGCTCCGCCCAAAGCTCCCAAGCTCTCCAGCTGCCCAGGATCGACGCTTCTCCTCCAGCTCCTTTAGCCTCTGCAGACTATGAAGTTCCTGGATCTCCCGTTCCCTATTCTCCTGAAGGAGGAAAATCACAAATACATGTCTCAGAGGACAGTGTCCTATGCATAAGAACAAGACACACTCCTTCCTCTCTCCCTTTATTTCTTCCCATTGAAGTTAGCTTCCACTGCTATCACTCATTCCCAACCTCCAATACATACACATGCATGAAATCACCGTGGCAACCACAGCCTGCAACCATTAGCCCTATGGAGAACAGCTCCCTGCATAACTAATGGGATGACACATCCATCTGGTCAGCGTACGCAAAAATTGCGCCAGACCTTGCAAAGACCAGCAAACTGAACCATCAAACTCAAGCAGATTTCATATCTTAGAATTACAGAATATTCTGAGTTGGAAGGGACCTACAGGGATCACTGAATTCAACCCCTGACCCTGGACAGGACCATCCCCAAGAGTCCCAACATGTGCCTGAGAGCATTGTCCCAACACTTGAATTCTGTCAGGCTTGGTGCCATGACCTCTTCCCTGGGCATCTTGTTCCAGTGCCCAACCACTCTTTGGTTGAGCCAAAGAGTTCCAGATGTAAGATGGAGAGCATCAAGTCCTCACTAAGTTTAAAGGTGGCAGTCTTACCAGGTAAGTAAACCTCTATTTAAACTTTACATCCATATTTTAAGACAAACTTGTCTGACCAGCACACAGCCAACGCGGTTTTTCCAACCTACCTTACTACAACTGCAATTGTTCCTCAGCAAGTCCAAGTTCTGCACAGTGATACTTTCCTCTACCATTGCAGAATGACAATTTTGCAAAAAGGCATTGCTTAATTGCATATGAAGGCAAATAGAAAAGTTAACACAATGCCTCACGATACTTAGACATCAACTGACACCACTCAGGGACCATCAATCAATGTCTCATTTCAATTTTGGATCTCATAATCACTGTCAGTTTCAAAAACTGGCAACTGTAGTACAGAGATTGCCCAGGGTAGGATGGAGATTTTGGCAGCTAAACTGAGGGATTTTGGTTCAGGAAGCCATAGAAGAGGCAGTTTGAATTTGAAAGACAACACAGTAAACACCTTTTTACTAAAATAATTAGCAGTGATTTACTGTGAATATCAGCATTTTAACTGTTACCTCTAGGCTTCAGATTTAATCTACTGCACCTTTGGTTGAACTTTCTGGGTTCCTTTCTGAAATGAAGAACTTGGCTTGCTGCAGCCAGTACAGCTGTAGCGAAAAAAAGAAGGAAGAGGCTAGTCTTAACAGAGGATTCAAAAATTACATGATTTTCCAGCATGTTGTTAAATCTAGTCTAATCAATGACACACTGTTTAAAAAAAATCACACCTTTATTTGTCTAAAGCTCTGTGTAGTTTAATCTTCCCATTGTTGTGACAACAGAAGAGCTGCACCACTAGGAGAAGTCACCTGAAAGCTTTCAGTAAACAAAAGCCTAATGCTTTGGGATGAATGGATTAATCTACACCTCTTAAAGTGGATTTGAGACTACACTGGGCTCTGAAAGATAGGATGCATTAGAGACCTAAGAAACCTGAACATCTAAGAAAGGAAAAAGAAAAAACTTGCATTTCAGGAAAAATGTTTGGCAGGAAGCTTTCTTTCACAGGTATGGAATTACAGAATGAATTCTTGCCAAATGCTAAAGCTCAACTTTAAATATACCATTGTCAAGAGAAATGGTTAAAAATAGTTGCAGATACTAATACCATATTCCATATTAGAAAAAGAATATTTTAACCTCACCCGGAACATGTTTTAGGAGATTTTGCTCAGATGAAAAACCTATTTTAAGCACATAGTTAGACATGCCAAAAAATTGCAAAAAATGTTTAAGCATTTGAAATACGTGCACATGGCCATGGTGGTACAAGCCATCTTTTTAGACTGTTGGATGTGCTGTCTACACGTCACATTCTTTTGTCAGAACTGCCATTTTTATTCTAAATTGTTCTGGTAGTGTTGTAGGAACAATGGTCAATCCACAGTTACCAAGCAAATCTTCTTAAAATTTGCAAGCACAAGTCTAATTTGTCATTTTTTAGAGTGTAGCTGCTTACTACAAAGAGGGGACCTCAAAAGTCACAGCTATCCATCCACCATTTGTAATATGTGACTATGAATGAAATCCTCAATCCCCAATATTTGAACATATATGGATGAAGTCACCTATTGCTAAACTGACTGCAACAGCTATCGCCATTTGGTTTTATTCATTTGTGCAATGTTCACCCTCCTGTAACTACGTGTTGCCTCGGGTGGTAAGGGTTAGGTAAACTAATGGTACAACAGGCACATTAGCTGAACATCCTGTCACCTCGCTCCAAATCGACACTGTTCTCTTCTTTCTGAACCAAAGCTTTTATCTAAAGTGCTGCCAAATGCAGATTGCAAACGGGCACTGATCCAACTAATTAATGCTATTTATAAAGACTTAAGAAATATCTGTAACAACAGACAGATTTTGCTGCACCAAAACTGTAACCAACGCCAATACTGCTCCTCCATCTTAGTACATTTCCTGAGTTATTTAGGACCAATTCAGGGTACTCAGAGAATGAATGCTCATACTGGGGATAAGGTATCTTGCTGTCATAGGCCTGTTTCAAGTTTTCACCCACAAAAATCCTTTGAAAGGACAAAGTAGAATACACAGCCCTTACTTTACATGGCTAGTCCCTCTAGCCATGTAAAGGAAGGCAGTGGAGAGCCCGAGCTAGTACTGATTCAGTCAGGTACATCCAAGGAATGGCGTGCCACGCCTCAAGGCCTTTCCAATGATCCAACACTACCAGGCCAACGCCTGAACAGAGACCCATAGTCAGGAAATCTGTGCAATCTGTCTCACAGCTCAGCTTAGCAGTCACCAGCCTCCTCACCAAAACAGAAGGGAGGGGCCCACTTACAAGCAGGCCAATGAACAACCCTGATGTATCATCCCGGTGGTCTTGCCTGCCTGAAATAGAAGGGCTGCTCACAATGGCCATTCCCACCTGGCTTCTGGCAAGGAATACTTCCAGGAGTGCAGTTTTCTGTAGCCATTTGAGCAAATAGATCAAATACTACAAGATACAAAATGCCCCTTTAAGCAGAAAAACCAACTTAATTCATGTGAGCCAATATCCATTTCAAAAGTGTGAGAATCTCATTCAGCACTCTTACCTTAACAGATGTGTTGAATCTTATGCAGAAGTCCCTAAATATCTGGAAACATTCATCCAACTTCATAGTTTCTTTGTCTTCACAGAAAAAGTCAATGAGAGCATTTCCCTCCTTTTGCAGTTCTCGTTTCTGGTGTTCAAGCTCCTTTAGATGCCTTACAGCAAACTGTAGCATACACACACGAACCAGACAGAAAAATTAAAGTCACAACAGGTCATGTATATATTAGGAACTTATGAAATTCATGTTCCAACTTAGAAGCTGTTACAGAGCCCAAGAAATTAAAATTTTGAAGGAGATCTCGTACTAACAAAAGGACACATGTGATTTCAGCAAACTGAGTAAAGAAGGTCAGGAAAAATGGATCAATCAAAATGTACATTCTAGTGACTAGGATGGAAACCAAGAAAAAGCTCAAAAGCCCTTGAACAAACTTACTGCTTTAAGTTTTAGATAAGTAAAATCAAAGACTGTACTAGAACACTGACAGACCTCCTGGGAGCTCCTTAAAATCTCCTCATTCCTTATTTTCCCATTTCCCCTTCATCCTTCAACTAAGCATGAAGGTTTAATTCCTCCTCCCTTCTTTTCCAAAAACACACATGAGCTGATTCATGGATATACATCACAAAATCAATTCCTTCCTAAGGTGACCCTAGACCACAATAAAAAAGCTTTTCATACTTGAAAGGTAAGGAGCCACTGAAAATACATATATTTTAACACATCCAGAAAATGTTCCCCTAAAGTAGCACTTTGAATCATAAGTGTAGAGCAATATAGACAGGATGTGAGTAGTTTAATGGAAGAAGATTCAGGAGGAAGAGAATAAGGTGATTAGACTTTGAGCAGCAGAACTCCTTAAAACACTTTGATCAGGTGCCCTGTCTCCTCTATCTGCATCACCAGCTATCCACTTCTATTCTTGCACAATCCCCCATCTGACACCACCTGTAGCTCAAAGTAACCTGAGAAGAAAAGTTAATTTTTCAGACAAATCTCTTCTCTAACTCATAGTCACCTAAATATTTTTCATAATGTAGCACTGGGGTGGGAAAATGCAGCTGGAGGCACTGGTGACCACTTAATCCAAACCTGCTTCCAGGAATTGGAAAATTGTACCACTAGGAGAGGAACAAATATGACTTGCTAGTCTTAAGAAAAAAAAAAATAAAAAAGAGGGGAAAAAAAAAGCCCACAATAAAATCTGAAGATAAACTGGACAACGGATAAAAGCATACATAAAAAAATCGTTCCTCCCACATATTTCAGGAATTTATTCACAAGGGTGAAATAATCAAAGCTGACTTTTAGATCAGCTTGGTTATCACCTGCAATCTAGAAACAAAATCCGGAAGTGTTTATGCAAGGTATGCATTTGTAAAATTATTTTTTCCCCAACATTTATTTTGGAATGTGGCCTAAACAAGGTTGTAGTGTTACATAAAACCACCTATTAAATTTTTTAAAATCCCAAACATGTTAAAACATAACGTTAAAGAGTCTGGGTGCAATGGATAAAAGCCAACAATTCAGAGTGAATGAGGACAGGTATTTCAATCTTAACCTGCCCCTTTCTTCATCAGCTTTTCATCTCCTGAAAAACTACAGCAACTATTAACTACATTTGCAAGTTGAAAATCAGGGCGGGTTAAGTTCCAGATCAACACCTGCCTTCTTACTTTTAATAATTACCTATAGTGTGAAACAGAAAAAAATCATTTAATTGAAGTATAGTATGTATTTGTCGAGGCATCACCACATACTCAGAAAATACCAAAAATTCTGCTTCCAAGGTAAGTGCTATACACATCCAGGCCTGTAAAGTCACTGCAGTACTTAATAAAATAAAAGAAAAGGAGAACCCACATGGACAAAATGGTATGGCTCTGAATAAGAGACTCCATGTTACGGGTAATTTAGTAGAGAAAAGAGTCCCTTAACCTTCCAGCTTCTAGCAATATCTCTTCAGTCACCCAGCAATCAAGATTCATCCCTCAGCACACCCTCAGCTAAAACTGATGTGCTCCAGAATAACATAACATGCAGACATTGTATTTTGGGCAGCTGCAAAGTACAAAACCAGAGACCACTCCAAATTGTCTTATATTTTAAGTACTGATCTTCATCAGTAACTTCGCACGCACTAAACACGCTTGCCTAACAAGCCTTGGGCAATGTACACTCAATATCCCTCCCTGTAAAAACACAGCCCTTCCAACAATCTCACTTGACAAACAGCATGAGGCTGGAACACCTTTGTACAACTGACAGGCTAGGCATATTAAAACAGCGCTTCTGTTTATTGACAGGTCCACACAAATTACATTCAGCTGAGGAATGCTGCTGTATTCAGGCAACAGTAACACATTGACACAGATATCCTACAAACCTGGAGAAAGTTTTCCATCTGGTGAAAGAGTTTTGGGTCTCGTCGGATGCTGTCTTTAACAGATCTTGTCTTGGCAGACAGCGAGTGCAGCTCTGCTTCTACACTATCAATGGATAACCTAAAAATAGCACGTACAGAGAACATTTATCAAAAGAGAAGGAGTGGCCCACAGGTTAGCCACAACTGCAAAAGTGGATGCTTTACATGAGGTGCAAACAGGCTATCAAACAAGACCTGCCTGTTCAGGAAATCTTTCCAGAGTAGACACTGAAAATTAAGAGAGAGATAAGCACATTTCTTCTTATTTGCAACCTGAAAAGATTCCCATGGGGTGTGGTTTCATGATTAACTCCAGCCACTCCTACCCACTTAACCTTAGAAAGGTTACTGCTGCCCTGCCGCTGTCCAGGTGTTCCTTTTCTCTCCTGGTGCCTAGCACTCATTTTCAAGATGGCCAGCCACCTCTGTGAAGTGAAAATTAACTTAGGAAAAGGAAAAAGCCAATTTGTTCCAGATGGATCCTTTGCTTGGTCCAACTGACTACACAACTGTTTGAGTGCAGGAGCTACCACAAAAAGGGGGCCACAAGAGACCATCAGCCAGGACTACTGATTTTGGCAGTAGCACCTGGCATCACGAAATTGCACATTACACTCTTCTAAGCAGTCACAGCAATGCAACCCACAGTCTCAACCCCGCAGTTAAAATATTTCATCCTTCTACTAAACACCAGCAGTGAAGCTGCTGCTGTGAAAAGGGAACTCAGAAACTGAAGAGCACAGGAATCTGATCTGGTGTAATCTAAGCGTTCTCCTGGGAGACCCACATTCCATACAACAAGAGTTCCCACCTAAACCTCCCAGTCACTTTGAGGGTAAATGCTGCTAAACCTATGGCATTTCCTTCAAAAGAGAACTAAACTTTGCCTAGGAATTGAAGCAGTATAGTTAGCCAAGTGATAAGAAAACTGTACACATGCTCCTCCTAAGGTTGTCTCACCAGCAGCACGACTTTCAAACACGAAAACTGAAGAATCTG